>MU121024.1:0-28858 GCA_014904835.1 Paxillus ammoniavirescens
GAGCACTTCAAAAAGGAAAAAAAAAATGCAGACACCAGGATAGACCTCGTAGGACAAGATCCAGGGTGGGTCCGGCACGTCGATAGGTGTTGGGTTGCAGTGCGGCAGCGTTCATGGTTAGAGGAAGCGCCAAGTTCTTGGTCGTGCCATAACTCGCTCAATTCGGGGTTAATCTTCACAGCGTTTTTTGCAGACCATGGCGGACGATGAGCTAATCGAGATTAGATAGTCACATCTCGGGGCTATGGTCGTCGTTGAGGCGATAGGATGGGATGAGGAAGGGGAAGAGGACATGGACTGTGGCTGTGCATCCGGACGCTAGCGTCCAGATGGCATTAGCGTTGAATGCGAAGTCTTACGTCAATGCCTTAGTCAAATCGGGTATGTCGCGTTGATTACCAGCACGTGTATATGCAAATCATTCCTGATAGGTCCCTCTAATAATGGCCAGCTCGCTTTGTATCTAAGGAATGTAATGGCCCCACACATCCCCACAGTGAGACAACTCGTGTGGGTCGTGGAGGTCGCTGTCGACTGTCGCGACTCGGCTTACGCGAACCCTCGCCGACCTGGGTGTCAATATTTGATGACCCCTGGGAGCCATCGATATGCTCAAGGGGAGCCCGTGACTTCCATCGCGTTCAAAACGTAACATTGCAGCCCTCACGATGATCACGCAAAAGGTGATTGGGATAATCTGGCCAATCTAAGGCGGTATAAGTACAGTCCAAGGTTGCATAACGGTGTACGTACCATATCGATCACAATGTAGGCGCTATTCGACGCCGACAGATACGAAGACAGCATGGTAATCAGTGAAAACGAGTACACTGCTCCGCACTCCATGACGATGACGAGGATGGGATGAACCACAGAATTGCTGGTACTGGTGCGGAGGAATCCTGCTTCATTACGTTGTGCGATCCAGAGCTTGACAGTGAGCAGACCTGGATAACATCTTCAGCCTCGGCAGACAGAAATTGGCGAAAAAAGAACCTGTGGCGATCAAATTCGTGGCCAGCGCTGTCGAGTAGAAGGAGATGACCCATCGGGCCGTTTGTCGCAGGAAGATGATACTTGAGCTAGTTGTAGACAAATGGCTGATCGACCAGACAGTATGGCTTCCCGTAACTAGCCAGGACTTAGAGCAACTGTCCGAAATGCAGACCATACCAGAGCACTTACCAACAATGCCCATCCAGCCTATGATTGGGATAATTGTGAACTCAATCCGCCGCCATAGGAGATAAACACGGTAAATCTAAGCGGTGGTGCAAGTGAACCCTTTGTTTAACGAAACGAAATTGAATGTGGTTCAACTGACAATAATCGCATCCCCCACGAGCGTCTCTATCAGGTACAGTGCATTCTTGAAGGTATCCTTCGTGACATCTTGGAAGAATATATCGGGGTCTTCTGAGGTGATAAAGCCTTGCCAAAGGTGATTGGCATCGACAACGATGTGCTGAGAGTTTAGCTGAGTGAGCCATGATAGCATTTGCAATATAAGTGCTCAGTGCACACCATAGTACCCAAGACGAATAGCAGGCAAGCGGCACCCAACATCAGGCGTGGAATTTTCGCAGATGTGCGCTGATATGTCAATGCCCATACTGTAACCCCAAACAAGAACGTTAACAGTCCTGATCGAAAAGAGGCATCGTCATATCGTTCTACCCTGCTGTCACCGCGGGATGGGTTTACCGTAGAGAATGGATTCGACGATAATGGCCACGATGACCGCTTCCTTCACTGTGATTTCCATGTGCTGGTAGGATGATCTACTGTCCAGGAGGGAGGCAATTTAAGGCGGATCAGCTCGGCACTCCAAATCTAGGGCTGTGTGGACGAAATGGTTGTGCATAACAACGGAAGTAGCTGACAGCGAGCATTTTCCCTCGCCGTCCCTAGTCTATGATGAGCAACGCCTATTGCTATGTCAGTTCACCATGTGCACGAGAACATCAGGAAGTCGTATGTATAAGTTCACCCACCCGTTGTTGATCCTTGTCACCATTTCGGGACTAGACAAATGTTATAGACAAGAAATATGGTATTATGTAAAATTGCGAGGCTTACCCCACCAGTGCCAAAAACAAATTTCAAAGCTTGATCCGAGGACGATGTTATCACGGGGGCCGGTTACCAATGCCTACCATGGTGGATACACTTTATCGTTCTCATCGTCATTCTCAGTACTTGATACCATCACTGCCAATGCCCCACTTCGCAGCGGGGCTCTCCAGTTTGCCTAACTTCGATTTCGCAAGGTCCCGCTCATTATTTCGCTTCATTCACCTCTCTGTGTTACTGTCATCGCGGATTGCCCCTCTCTTTGCATTGGCCCTCTCGCGCGCAATGTTCTCTTTCCCGAGGTTCTTCCGAGTCGACCAACACTCGTTTCCAATAAGAAGTCTTGGGAGTCCATCTCCATCAACTTCCAAAAGTCCAACTTCGCTATTATGGTGGACGTTCTCTCATCAGAAAAGCAATCGGTGAGTTACTGACTCCAGTGCTTACTTGGCTGTGTGTGGACCAGGTGTTCTTCATCAAAACTCGCATTCCTCTGGAACACCCTCACTGCATCAGGCAACCAGGTTCCATATTCGCCGGAGTTTACGCGGTCCAGTGCAGATAGCTGAACACAGGTCGCTGGCATGATGAGCACTGCCCAGGCGCTGTCGGTGCCAATACATGTCCGTGATGCATGTGATTAGGTGGTAGCTTGTATACGCACCTGGGTCGTTCATCGCTGACGCCCTTTGCTTTCCCGGTCAAACGAGACCTGGTGCGAATATGGTCACGTTGGGACCGTCTTGCGACAGCGAGTATTTTGATGCAGAGACTATGGCAACACATATTACAGTGATAGATACGGTTCTCTGGCTTGTGACAATATGCATCCATTTGTCGACACAGAGGATTCGACTCTGGGGAGACCTGAGAGAGGATTCGACGCAAAGGAGAGAGATGCTCTAGCGTTGCGGCTACAGATCTTCCAGCAGTGCTGGGGTTGATCACGGGCGACACTGCGGGTCGGAAATCTGACACCGTACGCGTACCCGCCAACACCGTACCCAGGACGGGTGCGGGTACTATAGCACAAGGACATCCAACGGAATCATATCGTGGCGAACCCAGGAACCAAGACACAAAAAAGATCGCACAGAACGAGAGAGAGCCGGTTTCGTGTCAAGTGTAGTAGCTGCCTTCCTTGCGAAAACACGCGCTCGACTGCAGTCGACGTTGCTAAGTCACAGCACGTCTTTGGGTTGGCTACAAACCAAGTGATCGTAGTAAAGCGGCTTACCTGGGACACTAAGGTAGCACAAAGCCATGCAATGAAGGTTTGGATACTGAGCTTTGTTGTTGGTCCACCACCAGAGAGGTCATTGACGTTCGCAATGGGCTGTCGCATGTATTCGTCAAGTTTGTCAGTAACGATTGAGGCCCGAGTGAGGCATATATTCCCAATCTGCCCCATGGTCCTTAACGAAAATAATGAATACTTGTACACAGGACGACCTCACGCACTTTGGTCCCTTTCTCGTCAGCCAACTCGGAGTCTGGAATGGACTCGGGCATGCCACGATCCTTATGCTCGTTTACCCACTCCTCACGGACGAGTTTCGATCAATTCTTCTTCCCAGCCATGCTCACGAAAGTACTCAAGCTTGAAACCAGGGTGAAGGACTGGGGAGGAAGATGGAGGAAAAGTAGTAAGTAGTGAGGAATGACTTGAACAAGTTCGTTTTCGCTCACTGTTCGTCCATATAAAACCCCGTCTGAGCCCGTCTCCAACTTCAACTTTTTCAGTTGCCGTTCTCTCGGCCTTTTGCTCTGATAGCGATGCAAATTGTGAAGGCGATTCTTGAGACCGGTTAGTATGTATCAGCCTTTCCCGCTCGCAGATAGGCATTTGAGGGGCAAGATAAACGACTTCAATTAGTGGATGATGGTATATAAGATGCACGTGATTGGTAAGTGGGGTATATTATTTAAAAATTCAAAGTGTGAGCCAGACCGGTCACCGGTGTGGCCACGGGTCTGCTTTCCTCACATCGTACCCGTACCCGCGATACCTGTGGACCCTACACCGTGGTGTCACCCGTACCCGTGAGCAATCCTATCCAGCACCAGAGAGCTTGCACCACGGCGCGGTACAAATTAACAATACTGCATGGAAAGGGCAAAGGATGGCCATCGTGCGCACAAGTTAGTCAAGGGAACAGAGTGAATCAAC
This sequence comes from Paxillus ammoniavirescens, assembly GCA_014904835.1. Lineage (NCBI taxonomy): Eukaryota > Fungi > Basidiomycota > Agaricomycetes > Boletales > Paxillaceae > Paxillus > Paxillus ammoniavirescens. Next base: position 4,244 of record MU121024.1, read on the forward strand.
GAATTTGGCAGAAGAGCATAGCGACAAAATTTAGTTTGATTATGTACAACATGAATCTAATAAATCATTGTGGTCGATCAGATAGCCCCTGAAATACTAGTAACAGGCTGCTCGCTTTTTTAATCCGTGAAGGAACTGCTCATCCCACAGATCTCCCAGGCGATACAACTCGGGCGGGTCACCGCTGTCGACTGTTCTGACGTGGTTTGCGTGAGTCTTCGTTGACCTGTGTTCGAAATTTGATGACTCCTGTCAGTGTGCTCAAGGGGTGCCCAAGACCTCTGTTGCGTTCGAAACGTAGCATCGCAGCCCTCACGATGATCAGGCAAAAGGTGATTGGGATGATTTGGCCAATCTAAGGCGACATAAGCACACTACACGCTGCCAGAGCAGGGTACGTACCATGTCGATCACGATGTACGCGCTATTCGATGCCGATAGATACACGGCCAGCATGGTAATCAATGAAAACGAGTACACTACTCCGCACTCTATGATGGTGATCAGGATGGGGTGAAACACAGATTCGTTGGCGCAGTGGAATCCTGCTTCATTACGACGTGCGACCCAAAGCTTAAAAGTGAGGAGACCTGGATGACGTATTCAGTCTCAGCACGCGCAAATTGGCGCGAAACAGACCTGTAGCGATCAGATTTGTGGCCAGCGCTGTCGAGTAGAACGAGATGACCCATTGTGCCGTTTGTCGCAGAAAGATGATGTTTGGATTAGCTGTAGACAGCTGGCTGATCGACCAGACAGCATAGGTTCCCGTAACTAGCCAGGACTTGTAGCGGCTGTCCGACACCCAGACCGTGCCAGAACACATACCAACAACGGCGATCCAACCTATGATTGGGATAATTACGATTTCAATCCGCTGCCACATGAGGTGACTGCGGTAAATCTAAGGAGTAGTGCAAGTGAGCCCCTTCTTTGACGAAAATAAAGGTGGTTCAGCTGACAATAATCGCATCGCTCACGAGCGTCTCTACCAGGTACAGTGCATTCTTGAAGGTAGTCTTCGTGACGTCTTGGAAGAATGCATCGGGGTCTCCTGAAGTAATAAATCCCTGCCAGAAGTGATTGGTACCGACAACGATGTGCTGAGAGTTAAGCTGAGTGAGCCATACTGGGGTTTGCGACACGAGTGCTCAGGACGCACCATGGTACCCAAGATGAATAGCAGGCAAGTAACACCCAACATCAGGCGTGGGATTTCCACAGGTGTGCGCTGATATGTCAATGCCCATACTGTAACCCCAAACACGAACATTAACAGTCCTGATTGAAGAGAGGCATCGTCATATCGTTCTACCCTGCTATCACCACGGAATGGCTTACCGTAAAGAACGGATTCGATGATCATGGCCACAATGACCGCTTCCTTGACTGTAATTGCCATGCTGCTGGTGGGTCGTTCTATTGCCTAGGAGGCAGGCAATATAAGTGGAAACACGGCGGGTCAGCGCGGCACTCCGTCCACGAAAACATAGCAACCGAAGTAACTGATTGCCCAACTCCTCGCAGCTTGTGGCCCATGATGAGCAGCACGTGTATACCCACCCATTGCTAAGGTGGTTCACCTCGTGCGTGAGATGCTGTGGAGATTTGATTCACTTATCCGTTGTTGGTGCTTGACTAATCCCTTGTCTAACTTCGGTTTCGCAAATTCTCGCTCCTATATTTTGTTTCACTCACCTCTTTCCACGTAGGTTGACGTCATCCCGGATTGCTCCTTCCTCTTCCTCGGCCCTTATACGATCTTCTTGCCCAAGGTTCTTCCGACCCCTAAGGGCACGGTTATAAAATTCATGTCCGGTAAGCAGCCTCGGTAGTTGGTCTCTACTGCCCAAAGTTCGATTGAAGTCAATATGACAGGTGTTATCTCATCAGAAGCGATCAGTCAGTTTATGACCATGGCGCTCACCTGGCTGTAAGGGAATCAGGTGTTCTTCATCAAAACACGCATTTCTCTGGCACACCCACTTCAGATAGTTCAGGCAACTATATCCTATAACCGTCAAAGTTTACGTAGTTCAACGTGCCAGAGACAGGGCTGAATATACGTTGGTGATGTATGTGATTGAATGGGAATTTGTACACGCACCGAGTCGTTCATTGCTAGAGCCTTCTATTTACCCGATCAAACAAAAGCCGAAGTGACTATGACGCGGGGAACCAAGATGGAACGAACCTCACTTTGAAGCATGGGGATAGCATTCGAGAAGCAGAAGATAGGGCTTACGGAGTGGAAATACACCGACCAACCATCGACCAGGCCTCATGATTCCGGCAGGCATAGCAAAAGATTGCTCCATCGCTGAGACAAAGTAGTCGTCTTTATCCACCACCGTCCACCCATGTGCATATGTGACTTTCGAGATGATGCCACCTGTGTAAATTAAGTCTCGAACGTTGTTCGTCTTTGGACAAGTGGCAGAATATACCGCCGGAGGTGTGCTATGAGGTCGTTTGGGTTCGATTTGAGGTTCCTAGGAAGAATATCGCGTTCATCATCTAAATCTCACGATAACTTCCGACCACACGGCTATTGAGGCCAGCGTAGAGGAGACGTCTGTAAACTTTGAAGCGGGGATGCTGGGAAGAAATGTGGAATACTGTCATTTTGCGGTTAACCAGTTCCTTGTTCATCCAATCCATAGGCCTGTCGGAGTAGACACTGGAACGCGCCTCCAAAAGGTCGTTGGCCGCCTTGAAAGTGTTGAGGACTATGACATTGCGCCCGAAAATACGGTAAAACAATATGGGGGATTCTAAACGAGTGCGCAAGTCCTCAGACTAGTGCTAGAAAGGAGTGATCATCTGGACCCACCGAACGTTACAGACCATTTGGCAAAGACTTCCCAGGCTTCAGAGCGAGGAAGCCGGTGAACGTTTCCCGAAAAGAGCCTTGGTTTGGGGCCAGGAGGGAGAGAGGTGGGCGTCGAGCGGAGATCATGAAGTAATAGAAGCACAAGAAGGCTGAAGTACAGACCAAAGATGTGAAGAACATTGTGAATAGCGTTTGCCTGCGCCAACCTGAGCCTGTGGCCTGAGGCTCAATGCCACTAGCCTTAGAGGTCAAGACTGCTGGTGGCCTTACGTCCTGAGGGCGACGACTACGCATCATACCGGTAGTTCATCGGAGGGATGCGTGCCGCAAGGCGATCCGAGTCCGAGGATTCGGAGGACCCCGGCTCAACAAGTTGCGCTGTGTCACAGTGAGTTCGTAATACCACGAGGAGTCTCCCGTCAAGTTTACATTGACTCATCCGACCCGGATCTGATAGCCTTGTTGCCTAGCCCCGCAGGCCAGACAGACCAAAGAGTCGAAGTAAGACACTCGCTACTTCTCCACCGGTGCCTGCTATGCGGTAATCTGTAATTGAGACAGTGCGACTTAAGTATGAAACTTCAACTTCTCAAGTTCATGATCCCATGATGGTGCCCCCCCGTAGGACATCGCTAGAAGGATTGATCAGGACGCGCTCAGACCAATTGGTGGGACAAATCTTCGTAAGCTGGCACCCATTCCGTCGCGTTCTTCCAGGACGTAGATGCCAAACCCATCGCTGCATCGCATGATGGGGTTCAGGAATTCAATCTGGACGGGGATGAGTGCCAGTGTGCCGTTCTCTGGCTACGACCAATCTGTAGCAGAACCCTGGTTGACCATAACCAAATGTTAATTCGTGTGGGTGGCACTGCAATGAAGCCATACCTTGTACGAAGTGTGTGCACCTTCCTCTGCGTCAACAGGACCACGTCGCGCAATTGAGTTGTCCTGCTTGCCGTCAACTTCGTCGAAACGCCAATAGCTGCTCTCACGATCAATATTCTCGAGGCGGCCCAGCGACTTGAAAGTCCCAAAGGAAATATCAGTGTCTGTGCGTATGGAATGTTGAGTCAAGCTGGCCGGGGGAATAACTGCTGCCTTGTCGCTCGTGATCGAAAGAACAGTATGCCCGGTAGTTCAACACGGAGGGTCAGCCAAACGGGGCTTCAATGAATCAAACTGTTCTGTTGATTCCGACAACCAGACACTAGTTATGACTGTCGGTCTGTCCTTGGATGGGGGTAGAAACATCATGATAGAAGGCATTCACCTTGAAATGGTGGACAAACAGCTGTTGTTGCGGAATTCCACGCGGTAGTGATGGTTAGGCAGAGTCGTACCTGCGCAGGTAGTCTCTGAGATGTCTCGGATGTCTCGGGATTCGGAAGACCGTAGAAAAGTTCGTCTTTGACTCACTGGAGTCGGAATCTGAGCTACTTTCAACAGGACCAAGCAATGCGCTAGTGAAAAGTATCAGTAATATTTATGTGTCGAAGAAACAACGCGCAAACCATGGATTCAACGGACTCGACAGCCCAGACACTAAGTGAGACGCCTCTTGTGAACACTGCCATGGACCGCTGCGAACATGAGGAGCGAAGGGCACGCAGCCAGGGTAAGTACGAGCATGAACTAGACTCGTCGGACTCGGTTATCGCCATCGCAGAGTTCCTAGTGAGGTTTGGGTTAATAGCTAAACACGATGGAACTTGAAGGTTCGGGAATAGGTATGTGTACGCACCCTGTAAGTCTCAGCTCGTGCATCTATGAGCATCAAGAGGAGGAACGTCCCACACCCGACAGCAGCACCAGCCAGACAAACCGCAGTTATGAGCGCCAGATACGTGGTTTGGACAAGCCAGTTGACCATGGAGGTTGCGAGCTGAGTGGTAAGGGTGCAGCGTTAAGATCAGTGTCCCGACAACATTGACATTCGCTAAGCGAACTGATTGGATAGCTTTTAAATCTTCCCGTCGTTTCGGGTCTCCTGCGATATACTTCAGGCGCGCCTTCGTGGGTACGCCAACTGTAAAGACTAAGACACCCAATCGAAACTCCGGATGCAGAGAAACAACAAGCACGGCGCAACGTCGAGTCAGATGCAAAACTTGAAACTTGAAGTGGGCGTTGAAATCTTTTCACATACCTTCCAAAATCTGTCGTACATTTGAACTCCTTCTTGGGTTCAGCTTTGTAGTTGGTATGGGCGAGAAACAATCAAGGTATATTGACCTTGACAACTCCAAGGCTGATCCGTTAAGTACTAAATATCCACGTCAGCACATGAGGCAAACAGCGCACCCACCACTCGTGGCCTAACCTTGGTCCTGTCCCTGGCTTGGGATGCACAGCAAGTAGCTAAGGGAGAGTTCCATCCGGAAAACGACACGCATCTTCAGGGCGTCTCGACCCAATCACAACCCCCCATCTAGGTACATGGAGTAAATGCAACAGTGCGTTTTGCAGATTAGTACTAGGCCGTCCCGTATGAGCATAAATGAGAATCGCGAGATTACAAACCCTAAACCCGATTGCGCAAGGCCAACCAGTTAAAATCACGATCTAGGTCTACTCAATCCAGAAGGGACATATAAACAAACACGGAAAGCATAAACACTGATCACCTTTTCTGTCTCCCCGGCGACTCATATGTTAGACAATAGATGCATCTTGGTATGTGAGAAGATTTCTGCACTCACTTTCGAACCTTGTGACTGACTCGATGTTGCGCCGTGCTTGTCGTCTCGCCCAAACTTCGCTTTTACATTAGTTTTCCTTCTTTTGTGGGGGGGTAATCAAAGATTTGTGTGCATACATCAAGTACCGTGTCCTCTGAATCTCTCCTCCTCTCCCTGCGCCTATGATTCTGCGGCTGCTTGGTCGACGACTTTCGGAGACAGGTGTTCAGGCTCTCTGAGCGACTATGCAATCCCTGGCTTGCCCTGATGGTGCGGAGGTGACACGGAAGGAGCTTCTTCACGCTTCTCCACATCACATTCCTCCCCATTGACGAAGTCCTCCGAGGTTTCCTTGAAAGAAACGGAGATCGTTGGGGCGAGATGGTCAACGAGTCCGGGATGGTCGTTTTTTGACGGGCAATGCACGCCGCAGACGGGCACCATCTGAAGGCAGAATTCTGGCGAGCGGGCCATCTTCGGCGGGACTGTTGGATGCAAACGAACATGTGTTTTGTTGTTGACAGGTTCGAAGAACAGACGTATGATCGATATTCGGGTAATGGCGTCCCGTCGCTCTCCGCTCTGATCATGATGCTGAGCCACAACTCGGCTCTGATCCATAGGAAGATCCATCTAGCAAGCCAGTCTCCCGTAGGCAGACTAGTATAGATAGTAAGAAGCACTAGCAAACGCAATTGTCCGTTTCCTCAGTTTGTGAAGGAATAATGGCAACAGGGAGGGGTAGTAACGAACGGCCTGATATATCGCGATTCGCTGTGAGAGACAGACAACAGATTCGCATTGCGGAGAGACTGGAGGTCGCGTGAGTAGAAGAGAAAGTCTGTCGCAAAATGTTCGTCAATGGGAGCAGAGCCAGGACTGTAAAATGCGAGACTTTCAGCTGCAGGCCGGTCAATGAAGTGATGGTCTGCGTGTGGAAGCTAGCAAAAAAGAGTGCATGACTTAGACAAGCTAAATACTAGCAACGAATTTGAACAGAGTGAAATTTGGATTGACCTATCGAGTCTTGACAGGCTGAAGCTAGGAGTGGCGGTGCTGCCATCGCCTTGTCTAACTCTTGTCTACGTGTTTCGAGACTCGCCGATGGATGGCCAAAGAAGCTATGAGACAAAGAGTGACGACACAACGGTAAAGCATACACTACTACTTGGCGGGTTTGGACGAAAACCCGAAGGGTTTTCCGGCCCGAAGCTTGGCCCGAACCTGGGGATGAAGCCAATGTGAGGGCGGGTTGGGCGCCGAACAGGTCAAACCGCTGAGTGAGATCCCGGGTGTCGAACGTAAAGCGTCGGGCAGATTGACTCAAGGTAGAAATATTCGTTCGCACCCTGAGAGAGGGAGTGGCCAGGCGGGTGCGATGAACGCGAGCGTCGATGACTCGGAGTGAGCGAGCTCACCATAGCAGCGAGCTGACGCCACTTCACGCATACCTGGGCTAACGTAGAATACTACCAGTTGAAGTGAGGCCTTACTATGCCAAGTAACTGACGCAAAAATTGTCAAAAATCTAGGCTACTAACGTCAAATAGATGACGTTCGCGACTGCCCGCCTCAACACCCACTACTAGTACAGACTCCTGGACCATAGTCGCCCAGATAGAAGGGGGACTACCTACTGCGGGCCTCTTCCTTTTCCTGATGGTATACCGTTCTGGTTGTTCTGTTCCAACGACACTCGGCAAGAGAATCACAAACGACTGAGGGGCTCTTGTTTACGACTCAGGCACTGGAAAATGGCCTCAGCTAGGAGTTTAGGGTTCTGTTGGACGACCTGCGGAAGAAGAAACGTCATTACTTCATTGCTTCTGCTGACGATGCGTTCACAGCTCACCATGTGACCGACACCATCCAGACGGGTGACAGAAGAGGCATACCGTCCCTTTGCGGGATCAAGGATAGAATCTTGCGAGTACCGCGGACTGTCATATGCATATGTTCAAGGTCTATGAGCCAATATGGATCAAACACACGCACACCAAGTCGTTCATTCCGAAAATCATATGGATAGGTATGTCTTTGCAAACTTTCTCTATTTGCTCTGTCGCCTGGAAAGTTGGCTCGAGATCGGAGTAGTTGGACGATTCAAATCGTTTCTCGCATTTCGTGGTTACGGGACCACTCGGGTTGTTGGCCACTACGGGACGCAAGCCGTGGTTCTGTAGTCAGGGACTCATGGTTAGTTCTCGCAGGTAACGCAAGTAGTGGCAGCCACCTACCGTGAAGACACGACGGACACGGTCGTCCCAGCCATTCCACGGATATTTCTTGGAAAACCATTCGTATGCAGCGATCCGCGTATCCCACTGATTGATTTGTGCTCCAATGACCTTCGTGAGCATGGATATTTGCTGCTGGCGGTCCTTGATATTCTCCTGAAACACCTCTCTATCAATCATTGCGGATTCCACAAGAATGATAGCTTCATATGGAACCCGCTGTGAGGCCGGATAGCACTTGGTGGAGTACATCCTGACTACGCTCAGTAAGCGCACACTCTCATAACGATAGACTTACATTGCGGAACAACCAGCGGAGTGGCCGATGACTACTACGCGATGTGAGGCGAGGTGGGTATTCACGAATGACGCTATGGCTTCTCCCCAGTTTCCGATGGCTAATATACCCGTCAGCGTAGCACACGACGAACGGTGGCGGATTTCAACTCCACGAACAATTTCCTTGCATGGAATTTTGCAGCAGTTCGGCGTTCAGGACAGCGGAATCTCCGTGGGTCATCCAATCAAAGGCCCACGCCTCGCGGATGATACCTTCACTGGGAGCGTCCCCGTGGAGGTGGAATAGCCTCTCCAATGTCGGCTCCCAATGCTCCTTATCTTAATCCCAGGGTTCAGGGTTGGACCAAGCTCAAAAGGAGAGAAGAAACGGACTTACGGGTGCCACTTGCATGTGCTAGAAGAATCGTCACGCCATCTTGCCTCGACGAAGGGACGGTATACCGATTCGCCACCATCTTCAAAGGTTGGCATTGCGCGCATATCGGCGTGTCGATGACCAGCGTATCAACGAAAAGAGCTTCCCTCATCGCACTATCACTTTTGCAGTGGTGTTAGTGTGGGTTGGATGATGCTGGCAGCTGCGGCGGATTGTGTCGTAGTTTATTGATACAAGTCTTAGTTCAGATCCGGGGCTTCGCGTTCTCCGAAACAGACTAGTGGGAAGAACCAAGGAAGTCGAACGAGCGCTGGATCGATCGTTACGGTACAATGATGTTCATGAACGGTGCTCACATGCACAGGTGGTAGCTGTGTGGTCATAACGAAACTATAAGTAGCAAGAACCAAGCGCTCCACATTTGGCATGATCCAGAACTGGCAAGTTACTAGAATTGCAGCATCACCATCATTGCTTACAGCCATTATTAAATAATTTGTCGATCAGGGTATCTGTAGGACACGAAGCCAGGTATCGATATTATCGCACCAGAAATCACGAAAGCCCAGACATAGATGTGCCGAATTTGCTTTGGTTGAGTCGGGTGCAGCACTAATTATCAGCAGCACTCTGATGAATCAAACGGCCCCTCCAACACTAGTAATGGGCTGCGCGCTTTTTTTATCCGTAACGGAATCCTCCCACAGATCTCCTCGGCGAGACAACTCGGGTGGGTCATCGTTGTCGACTATTCTGACGTGGTTTACGTGAACCCTCGTTGACCGGGGTGTCGATATTTGGTTACTTCTGGGAGGAGAGCTTAGTGTGCTCAAAGGAAGCCGAATACCTCGGTCGCGTTCGAAACGCAGCATCGCAGCCCTCACGATGATCAAGCAAAAAGTTATTGGGATGATTTGGCCAATCTAAGGCGACATAAGCACACTACACGCTGCCAGAGCAGGGTACGTACCATGTCGATCACGATGTACGCGCTGTTCGACGCCGATAGATACACGGCCAGCATGGTAATCAGTGAAAACGAGTACACTGCTCCGCACTCCATGACGACGACGAGGATAGGGTAAACCACAGAATTGCTGGTACTGGTGCGGAGGAATCCTGCTTCATTTCGATGTGCGACCCAAAGCTTAACAGTAAGGAGACCTGGATGACGTCTTCAGCCTAAGCAGGCGGGAATCGGGGCAAAACGGACCTGTAGCAACCAAATTCGTGGCCAGCGCTGTCGAGTAAAACGAGATGACCCATTGTCCCGTTTGTCGCAGGAAGACGATACTTGAATTAGTCGTAGACAACTGACTGATCGACCAGACAGTGTGGGTTCCCGTAACTAGCCAGGACTTGTAGCAGCTGTCCGAAACGCAGAACATGTCAGAACACATACCAGCAGTGGCCACCCAGCCTATGATTGGGATGATCGTGAATTCAATCCGCCGCCACATGAGATAACCGCGGTAAATCTAAGGAGTAGAGTAAGCGAACGCTTTGTTTCATGAAGGTAAGGATGGGCTGACAATGATCGCATCGCCCACAAGCGTCTCCATTAGGTATAGCGCGTTCTTGAAGGTATTCTTCGTGACATCTTGGAAGAATATATCGGGGTCTCCTGAGGTGATAAAGCCTTGCCAAAGGTGATTAGCATCGACAACGATGTGCTGAGAGTTTAGCTGAGTAAGCCATACTGAGATTAGCGACACGAGAGCTCAGGACACACCATGGTACCCAAGATGAATAGCAAGCAAGCAGCGCCCAACATCGTGCGTGCAATTTCCGCAGATGTGCGCTGATATGTCAATGCCCATACTGTAACTCCAAACACGAACGTCAACAGTCCTGATTGAAAAGAGGTATCAACATATCGTTCTACTCCGCTGTCACCGCGGAATGACTTACCGTAGAGAATGGATTCGATGATGATGGCCACAATGGCCGCTTCCTTGACTGTAATCGACATGTCTGCCGGTAGAATGATATACTGCCTGGGAGGGAGGCAATATAGTAAGTGGACAACAAGGCAGGTCGACCCAGCACTCCGTCCACGAAAGGGACTTTGTACATGACAACAAGAAGCAACTGACCACCCACCTCCCTTCGCAATATACCCACCTCTTGCTAAGTTGGTTCACCTCGTGCGTGAGAGGCTGTGGGAACAACACGAGTTGTTAGTGGTATTTCCGGACGCGGGACATTATACTTAGAAATACGTTATAAAATAGGGTATTGGAATTTTGAGGCTTACCTAGACTCCTAGAGTGAAATTAAACTTGATCGGAGGACGATGTTATCACCGCCGCCGATTACCAGCGCCCATCACCATAAACACCCCACCACCCCCTTGATCCCCTTCGTCACCTTGCCATCAATGTTTCATCGCTGTCGATGGGCCTGCCCTCCAGTTTTGCAAGGTCCCGCTCCTTACATCGTTTCCTCCGCCTCTTTCCATGTTGCCGTTATCCCGGATCACTTTCCCCTCTGTCAGCCGGCAGACGGCTCCCGCACAATGTTCTCTTCCGAAAGATTCTTACGACCTCCAAGGGCACGGTTATAAAACCCGTTTCCGATATAAAGCTTCAGTGGCCGCTTTCTATTCAACTGCCCAAGGTTCAATAAGAACTCTGCCATTACATTAATGCGACAAGTGTTCCCTCATCAGAAGTAATCGCCCAGTTCATGGCTATGAAACTCACCTTGAATCAATTGTTCTTGATCAAAACTCGCATGGCACTGGCAGCCGCTTGGGGCAACTGAGTCCCATATTATGTAATCGTTGAGGCGTGCTTCAACGGAGATAAGGCTGAACACAATTTGTTGGGAAAATGGGCACTGTTATGCTATACTTGCTATGCTTGCACTGCACAGGCATTGTCTGCGCCAATATAGGTTGGTGATCGATTGATCCCCGGGTGATTGGATGATTATGGGAACTTGTACACGCACTGGAGTCGCCCATTGCGGGCGCCTTCTATTTAGTAATTTACCCGGTCAAGCAAAAGCCGAAGCGACCATGGTGGAAATCCGCTCTGGGGCACGGCGGGAAACACAAGTGACGAGGCGGCAGCGTGTATAAAGAACTGACATGCCAGGCGGTATGCGACTGAGGACTGCGTGTGTGTGCGATAGCGTATACATACTACGTTGAACACGATGATGTCATGTCGTGAGACCTAAGCTTACACACGGGGCGCGTTAGGTTGTCTTAGGACAGCGAGTGCTTTGCTGCAGAGTGCGTGGCAACACATATTACAGGGATAGACCTCATGGGTTCTGACCTGTCACAATGTATACACATACAGAGGAACGGGCCCTCAACGAGACCAGAAAAGGGGGCCGAGATAATACATCAGATATATGCTAACGTTGCGCCTACAGGTCTTCCGACACCAAAGAGCTTGCTCCAAGACGAGGGACAATCCTGCATGGAAACGGTAAAGGATGGCTGTACACAAGTTAGTCAAAGGGGCGCAGTTTCTATATATAACGAGACCGACCTAGTAATACCGTTGGTGTACTCAATCAGTGGGTCGATCTCTCGGCCTTGATCGTCTACTGCCTTGAAGATATCAAACGTCGCGAGGATACTGGCGACGTTAAGGAAAAGAGATACTTCTGCGAAATGGGCTCCAGGACAGACACGACGTCCAAACCCAAAGACCAGTTTGTATGGATCTTGCTGGGGTGACTTTCCTGGAGCTACGAAAAACCGTGATGGGTCAAAGGTCATCGGATCGGGGTACAAGCCTGGATCGTGAGTCATCGCCCTTTTGTGACATTAACAGTCAGAAGAAGTAAACGTGAAAAGAGGTCTTGCCAGATGTTTGCGATGACAGTGGATCCATGTGGAATGCGATACCCTAAGTATACGTCTTCAGACAGCACACGATGTGGAAGCCCTGAAAGCACGACGGTGAGATGTAGGGTCTGAGAGCAACGAATAAGACTTACCAAGGCGTGAAACCGGAGCAAAGCGGAGGACTTCTTTGATGACAGATGAAACATAAGGCAGGGATGCCTCGTCTGCCCACGTCGGTAACCTATCCTTACCCACCACTTCATCTATCTCAGCCTGCGCCCGACGTTGTACATCCGGATAGAGGCACATCAGCAACACAAAAGACGATAATGCAGACACAGTCTGAAGAAATGAAAGGTCAATATCATACAAAAACAAATGTTGACGGCACTCACGGTATCTGCGCCCCCAGCGTATAATGCGGCGCTGCACCACTTGATGATATCCTCCTCTTCGGGATCTAGGGTGTGCCCATCTTCTGGCCGAAGATATTTCGACGTGAAGGATGGGACGTAGTTTCCTGACTCCTATAAAGATTGAATAGGTGACTAAAAGTCAGACTGAGGATTACTTACAAGCTGCGCTTTTGCCCATGCATACGGTTTCCGATCCAGTTCACTCAGTTGCTCCCGCCATACTGCGGCTTGCCTCTTGAATCCAGCTCCGGGGAACCAAGATGGAACGAACCTCACTTTGAAGCGTGAGAATAGCATTCAAAAAGACGCGGAGAACAGGGCTCACGGAGGGGAAATACATCAACCAACCATCGACCGGGCTTCATGATTTCGACAGACGTAGCGAAAGATTGCTCCATCAACGAGACGAAGTAATCGTCGTTGTCCACCACCGTCCATCCATATGTGACCTTCATGATGATGCCACCTGCCGCACTGTAAATTTAGGCTTTAGCCTCCAACGTTGTTCGTCCGTCGACATGGTGCAGGCCATACCGCCGGAGATGTGCCATGAAGTCATCCGGTTTCGATTTGAAGTTTCTCAGAAGGATATCCCGCTCATCGTCCAAAATCTCGTGATAACTTCCGACAGCGCGGGCATTTAGGCCAGCGTGAAGGAGACGCCTGTAGACTTTGAAGCGGGGATGCTGGGAAGAAATATTGAACACTGCCATTTTGCGATTAACCAGTTCCTTGTACATCCAAGCCATGGGCCTGTCGGAGTAGACATTAGAACGCGCATCCAAAAGGTCGTTGGCCGCCTTGAAAGTGTTGAGGACTACGACATTGCGCCCGAAAATACGGTAGAACACTATGGGGGACTCTAAACGCGCAAGCAAGTCCTCAGGCAAACACTAGAAAGGAATGATGCATTCGGGCTCACTGAACGTTTCAGACCATTTGGAAAATACCTTCCAGGCTTCTGAACGTGGAAGCTGATGAACGTTTCCCGAAAAGAATTTTGGTTTTGGACCAGGAGGGAGAGGTTGGCGCCGAGTAGAGATCACAAAGTAATAGAAGCACAGGAAGGCTGAGGTACAGACCAAAGATATGAAGAACATCATGAAAAGCGTTTTCTTACGCCAACAGCCTGATAGTTGCTTTTAGGCTTGGAGGTTGAGACTGCTGGTGGCCGTAACTTGCATACTTAACTTCCTGAGCGTAGCGCCCACACACCATCATGGGTCTGCCATCACCCGGAGTGATGCAGGTGAAGAGTCTGATTCGGAGTCCTCGGACTCAGTGGACCGGGCCGGTCCAACTCACTTATATAATGGTATTATTTTTGAATCAATATTGATATTGTAACGCAACGGCTTCAAATATTTTTTGGTCATTCATCATCGCCAAGATTTTTGGAAAAAATTTATCCGTGATGCGATGTAAGTACACTCATGATTATGGTACTACAAGGCGGCGCGAGACCGCAGTGGCTCAGCTTCAATTCCATTTCATCATGACGGTGAGCACCGTCCGTCTCTGATGCAGATAGGCTAGTGCTTCAGATCGAGATCATCGACAGCGTTCTGCTAGCGTAGTGGCAGGTTACTACTACTCCTAGGTACTGCCAAGTTTCAGCCCAACACCAGTGCTGGTTCCGTAAACTATTAGCATCACGTTGCAGGCTTGCAGCAGCTTGCAAGTTCGTCGAATCGCTGTGTACACAAAAATCAGGGCTCGAATTCCCCCACTCGTGAGTCAAAATCGCAGATGAAGTTGATGTCTTCTCATCTACCTGGGAAGTGTCATACTGACTCGTGCACAAATATTTCAGACCATATCTCTGTTGGTTTCTAGAGTTCTGAAAACGCAGTTTTCATATAGTACTAGGTCAGATATCATGATTTCCTATCAATGAAGCTAGCGGCTCACAACAGTACTGGTTCATGATACATCACCGATCATCGTCTACAGCCACTGCCAATTATTTGGCTCTGAGACTTCCAGCCTAAAAGGCGTCGATGTTTGGGATATGCTGAGCATACCTGCCCTCTTCTGCTTCCTCTTACAATCTCATACCACTCTCTTACTGAACTTGCAGCTGATCTATAACATCCGGCGAGGATGCTTGTTGACTACAGATCTTTGGTCAGGCCAGAAACGATCGGAAAATCGACGTTCCTCCACTCGTATTTCGTGCACTATGGCAAGTATTTTCTATCCCGGCAGTGTTTCCTCCGTATGTTCGCGCGATTTACCTTTCGTAGTTAAATGTCAGATCATATCGAGCCTAAGGACTGGGATCAAGCGTGGCAGCCTCGTCATCCAGGATGGAGATGAGGTGCTGCACTTCGGACAGACCGATAAACCGCTTCTCAGCGGTCATATCACTATCGTCAACGGAAACTTTTGGGCTCGTGTTTATCTCTCCCACGATTTGGGCTGTAAGTTGCTGTTCTGTCATAGCAGCCAGCAGAGTTAATGTGTTTCCGTTTAGTCGCCGAGGCATACATGCATGGTGACTTCATCGCGTCCCCCGCAGACGTTAAAACAATCCTCGATGTTAGCTTCAGTCCTCCCTTACATTGGCAATTTTATCTTACTTTCTTCCTAGCTCTGGATCCGAAATCGCGAACACCTGGCGGGCCTGTCTTCGTATACAAATCACGCTTCCGTTGTTCTTTCCGCGCTCTATACAAGAGCATTCGGTCAGTCACTGTCCAATGCCAAACTCAACGCTGTACGTCACTAGCCGACAGTAGGCCTGCAGTCTGCTCACGTACATATTCTTGTCAGATGACTGGCTACGATGTCTGCAATGACTTCTTCAAGGTAATCTTGATCTATCATACGTATTGCGCCACTAACACTTGATTTTACGGGACGAAGTCATTCTTGAGTAATGACATGACGTATTCCTGTGCGGTATTCCCCGAGGAGGCAGGCGGCGTAAGGGGAGATCTCACAGGGACATGGAAAGAAGATGACCTGTATACGGCTCAAATCAACAAGATTCATCTTCTCCTCGAGAAAGCGCGGCTTCGTCCGGGGGATCGTTTGCTCGAATTCGGGACGGGTTGGGGGCAGCTGGCGATCGAGGTATGTGCAAGCCCTGCTCCTTTGACTGTTGCTTGAAATCACGGTTCCTCAGGCAGCAAAAATGGGATGTACAGTCGACTCTTTTACTCTTTCCGTCCAACAAAAGATCCTTGCCGAGCAACGAATAGCCGAAGAAGGGCTTCAGGATAAGATCACTGTGCACTTGCACGATTACAGGAACCTTCCGCGTCACTTCCAACATCAATTCGATGCCTTTGTTTGTGTAGAGATGATTGAGGTATGGAAGCTCTCGCTTGTGCATAACATACGTACAGATTCTTTGTACACAGGCAGTCGGGGTCAAGTATCTGCCGAAATTCTTCAAGATACTGGACTGGGCCCTGAAACCTGAGAGGGCAGCCGCCGTCATAACATCGACGACGCAACCCGAGTCCCGCTTCTCTCTTTATCAGTATGTACACTACAAGCACGCATTCCATCACTCTTTACCTAATTGAACTTCGTTTCAGGGCTGAAGACTACGCTCGCAAATACCAATGGCCAAACTCCTTCTGCCCATCCCCCACATATCTGGTCTCGACCGCGGAAGCTGCAATTGGTGGGAACCTTATAGTAGAGAGCATCGAGCAGTTCGCACCACGTACGTCCGATATTGAATAAAGCATTCGAATGCATTTGACGGAAGTTGCAGACTACGCTCGGACACTGCGCGAGTGGGCTATGTGAGTACTGAGGCTCTGATTGCGGGGATGTGGAGACCTGACCTATTCATTCACTCGACAGGCGCCTTCAGAAAACCTGGGGTCCGGATGTTATGCGATCCCTCGTTCAAAGCCAACCACACCTCGCTGATGGGGACAATCTCAGCATTTTCAAGCGCAAGTGGGAGTACATGTACGTGTACGCGGAGATTGGGTATGCGAGAGGATACACGGGTCTTCACCACTTCACGTTTGTTCGGCCGTCCGTTGAACTTGGTGACGATGCCCTCACTCGCTGCGATTAAGTTCTCTTTTGCTTTTCTAAACTATAGACGAGGTGGCAGATGGAATTGGTTTCAACGCATAGAGATAGAGCTTTATATTAAATTATGTAGCAATACCCCTTTCTAGGTGAATGAAATGGTCATTGGTCGTTCCAGTTACTGCATGATGCAAGTCGTTGATATCCCAGACGTGATTCTGATAACAACATCACGTCGCATGTCCCAACACATACCACATATTACCTTAGAAACCATTTAGAGCTTCTCTTAGGTTCACAAAGCAAATCACTGGCGATGCTTCCTTGCTCCCTATGGACGAACGCAGATACAGCTGCTGTGGGTCGGCCTGTCGACCCGGAGAACTTGGAACAGCGTCAACTCGGCTTCTGCTCATCGCTAAGCCTATTCTCACAAACGCATCAATATATGGCATGATGAGAGCATACATTCCAACGAAAAGGACTTACGACTCCCCTCGATCAACCATGATTGCTGGATAGATCGTGTGCTCTCAACAGCACTCCCTCCTGTAGTGTGTGGGAGGATGTTTATCTATATAAATGATATAAGAGAAACATTTCGAGGATCACGAAAGATACACACCCGAAAACTTGGCTGTCCAGACCCTCCAGGTATTACCTGCACCGCTTAAGCATGGAAGTGTCCAGTGGGAATGGATAACCTACCGATATCTCGACAAACAGTACATCATCCCAGTTGAGGTTGCTCTCATACAGGGTCGGTGGACCTACCGAGACTCGTGCAATCAACTGTTGACTGTTTTCCTCACTGTCCAATGATATTCAGCACGGCAGACGCTGGACCGAGGACTACGTACATATGATTCAGCGCCTCGATATGTGGCAATTGTCGCGCTGGTGATGGTAGCTGAGTTTCTCAAAAAATCCGTGAATCATCTCTACGTACAAATAGCGGTCGCCAGCGCCTTCCAAGCTCTGGAAGAAGTCACTGCGTTTACTGGCCCATGTCTAGTCGTGAGGGCATGTTGAGTGTCGGTTGTGCCAGCGATTTGGAGAATCTTTTCAATGAAGACTTTGAGTGCATCGTCCGAGACCTCCCAGTCGTCGCTCTGATGATGATCGATACCAAGAGAGTGCAGCTGCCACGGCCCTGTGCCAAGCCTGGGTAACATTGGACATCATTGGGATGATTGATCAAGACGAGCTCAGATCAATTAGTGAGAACAAACCTTTGCAAGCTTCCACCCATTCCGTCGCGTTCTGTTGGTACGTAGATGCCAAATCCATCAGTATCTGGAACCGATACCGAGAGATCGGCAGTCAAGGCCGCAGTGCTATGAACGGATGTCAGATCACATGACTGGGTTGGGGAATGTGCAATACGGACGTGGGATGAGTATAGGCGCGCCGTTCTCTGGCTATGACCATTCGGTAGCAGAACTCCTGGTCCGGTTGGCTACAACCACGTGTTAACTCATGTAGATGATACTGCACCGAATCTATACCTTGTACGTAGTATATGCGCCTCTTCTGCGCCGACATGATCACGGCGCGCAACTGAGTTGTCCTGCTTGTCGCCAACTTCGTCGTAACGCCAGTAGCCGTGCTGACGATCATTATTCACGAGGCGGCCTAGTGGCTTAGAAGTCTCCGAGGAAGTGTCGGTCTCCATACGCATGGAATATTGAGTAAAGGTGGTGGTCGGAGTAGGAATAAGCGCTGCTTTGTCGCTCGTAATTGCAACAGCACTACCCGCGGTAGGTGACAACGCCGGGTCAGCCAAGTAGGGTTTTGATGAATCAAACTGTTCCGTTGACTCCGACAGCCGGGTACTGGTGATGACAAGTCAGTGCGTGCTTCTATCGTAACGGGACAGAAACATTGTAATAGAAGAAATGCACCTTGATATCGTGGAGGAGTTGCTGTTGTCGCGGAATTCCACGCTGTAGCGGTTGTTACTGGAGAGAGTTGTACCTGCGCAGCGAGCCTCTGAGCTCGCTCGTAACTGGAAAGACTCTGTAGCATAGTGCGTTTCCGACTCAGAGTCGGAATCTGAGTTACTCTCACTCGATAGTCCAGATAAGCGAGACACCTCTTGTGAACACACTTCGTCATTTGTGAGTCTCGATGCATCGGAACAATGTTCGTTGTCTGCATGGTTCGTGTCCGACTCCGAAAAGCCAGAAGGAATACCAGTAAGAGCATCATGGGCAGACTCAGAGGGCGACACCAGCTGAGCCTTTGGAGGATCGGAGAGGAGTGTTCGGGAAATAGCCCCGGCGGAGGACAGGTCCAGTGCAGTTGACAACCCGCGTCCTCTCGTGTGGCGCGAACCCATTTCATATGCGTCGGATCCATGGTAAACTGTGGATGATCCAACGATGTTCCCTGAGGCATGCAGATCCACCTGGCTCTCTTGGCTACCATCCGGTGATGCGGGCTTCGGGGAGAATGAAGGAGAGTCTTCGGATAACGGAGCAGCACCCATAGACTTATAACTCGCGATGTCGCCCTGACGCTCCACATAGGCATACCCGACTCGAAGTTCTGATTCTGCGACTGTTTGGTCGAGGACGACTGCCGGAGAAGGGTGTTCAGACACTGGCGACTGTGCGGTCTCTGGGTGGTCCTGATTGTGGTGCGGAGGTGATATAGGAGGGGCTTCCGCATGCTGTCCCACGTCATATTCCTCCCCATGGACGAAGTTCTCCGAAGTTTCATTGAACGAAACCGATGTCGATTCGACGAGATGATCAACGAGCCCAGGGGTGGTTACCCTGACAGGCGACCCGCGGTGCAAGCGAGCGCCGTCTGAAGGCAGAACGCTGGCGAGCGAGCGATCCTTGACGCGGCTGTTGGGTGCAAATGAATATGTGTTTTGGTACTGACAAATTCGAATGACAGACCTGTCAGTCACAGAGGTAATCAAACTCGAGGAACCGGCAAGTTCCTGATGGTGAAAATCGGGTGATGGCGTCCCGTCGCTCTCCATACTGACTTCCTGCTGGCCTACAACTCTGCTTTGATCTATAACAAGGTTCATCCTATGGACGGAATTGTCCGTTTCCGCGGCCTGTGAAGGGATAGTGACCACAGGGTCAGGTAGTGATGAACGGCCTGCTGCATCGTTGTGGGAGATGGAGAGAACACCGACAACAGATCCGCGCTGAGCAGAGATCGGGGGTCGCGTGAGAAGAGGAGAAAGCGTCGAGGATTTTTCGTCAATGGGAGCAGAGCCAGAACTATGGACTGCGAGACTTTCAACTGCCAGCGATCCCGTCAATGAATCAATACCCTGTGTGTTGAAGCTAACAAAGAAGAGAGCATTAGACCAGCTAGATACCAGAGGGCCGAACCTGACGTACTCGTGGCGACGCGATACACGGGAATGTTCGCCGTACGTCAATTCGCGTTCATGCTCAGATAACTCCTGCGAGCTGATCTCGTCATCGTGCGGCGGGGTGGCATTAGAGGGAGGTAGATTGGTGTCTCGGAGCATTTCAGTAAGTGTATCTATGCGGGGCTGGCTCTGGCCACTGTCGGTGCCTTGGCTACGATTGGTTCCTTCATCTATCATTGGAGTCGGGCTGGCCGTCTTTTTGCTAGAAATAATGTTAGCTTGACCTGACCTGTGATGAATTAGAGACTGACGCAATTGGTCCGAGCACCACCCGCATTGGCTCGGTGTGCGAAGTCGGTGGAATGGAATCGGGAACGACAATTTGATGTTCTAGTGACGTCCTAGATACCGCGATGAGCTGTTGGGAAGCAGTTTCTTCGATTTGTGGGGTGGGTTCAAGAGGTGCCAAGCCTATGGCGATATGAACATCCACCTCCCTCCCTTCAGCTTCAGACCATTCCAATGTCGACTCCTCGTCTGACTCCGAAAACTGGCGCTCAATTCCTACTGAGGTTTGGAGTGCCACACCTTGGCGAGGAAGTGAGTCAGATCGATCTCGGTCATCACTGCCCAGCGCCTCTTCATTACAGTCGCTATAGGCCAACCGCCTCGATGCCATGTCAGGGCAATCATCTGCAAACCAAGACAAGATGTCTCACGAGGATGTCTTTCTCATCGCCGGTTCGTTGCTACTATGCGTCTCTTCGGTTCCCACAGTAAACTGCGCAAACTTTGAGGTTGTTTGACCGGATTCGTCTCCAACAGATTCTAGCTGCGTTTTCACCTCGCGCGATGATACACGCTGTACATGCGAAGTGACTTGTTCTTTGGTCTGCAGAGATGTTTTTGCACTCGGGACGAGAGACAGGGTGTGCATTTGCCTAGAACAAAACATCAGTAAAGTGATTGAATCGAACAAGATGTTGACAGACTCTGGGACAGACACCTGAGCCTCTTCGATTGCCTGCTCACGGCCAGTCCTACCCGTGGATTGCGCTGAATCCCTTGCCGACACCTTTTCGCCTGCATCACTGGCCACCACAAGTGCAGATGCCGCAGTAGCAATAGCAAAGCCTTCGGCAAGAGAGATGGCTGTGGTGCCATGTACAGCTCCACCGGCACTAGAATTTAAAGCAGCAGACGACGGCATCATTCGTTCACTGGATAGTGTTGCATTGGAGATGGTTTGGCTTCTGTGATGTTGGGCATCCACCTTTGAGGGTCTTCTCGCGTTCGGAAATTCTTTGGTTGGAGAGGTGGTTTCAAGGGGTGACGAGCCTGTCGTGACATCAACATTCATCCCCGTTCGTTCGACTGCGGAGTGTTGCAATATCGTCTGTTCGTCTGTCCGCGAAGACTGCCGCTCAATGCCTACTGTAATTTGGGACTGGTTGCCGCTTGACGAGGTGGATATGCTTTTGCGAGAAAACGAAGCGACTCGGCCACCACCGCCCGACGCCTCTCCATCACGGCCACCAGAGCCCAGCGCCCTGGACTTCATATCAAGATGATCATCGAGAAACCAAAGCAAGATTGCTCACAAGAATGTCTCGCTTGTCATCGACTCGTTGCCACCGTGAATCTCTTCGGTGACCATGGCAGACTGCATGGACTCTGAGGTTGCTGTTCTTTCGCGAATCTGAATGGACAACGACGCATCCATGTGTCCACCAGGCGATTGTTTGCCCGTGGAAAGAACCACATTCGAACGGTCGGCCCCAGTAGTCTGTGCTGTAGATACGCTAGTCCGAACGTCCGATCCAAAATTGTATGTTGAGTAGATCGGTGAGGGAATTGATTCAGAAGGTACAGGAACAAAAGCCCCTGGCTCTGCGCGGACGTGGGCGGCGCGGTCAGTTTGACGTCGGTCTTCTGTTGACTCAATCCGCGAGGTTTGTATCACAGAGGCGCTTCGACGGAGTCAGCAGGACAGTCTACGGATAGTCTACGTCACGAACCTTTCAGCACTACAATCCGTGTGGGACCCGACGTCGCCGGAAATCATCGTAGAAGAGATACCACTTGTCGTAGAACCACGGGACTTTGATAAGTTGACGAGGCTAACCTGCTGTGACGTGCGGTCGTGTACAGCAACTTCTTCCTTCGCGTTGACTATATATGCCTTGCTCTGCTGGATAATTGTGACATCGAGATCCGTGACTGAAGACTCATGAGAAATATGGTCGTGTTCATTATCCATATTTTCCACATGACGGCGAGGCTCGGTAGAGAAATTGCGAGATCGCGCAGTGATTGCCGTGCAGGCTGTCGGGAGTGCCATCGTGGTGACCAATAAGCTCTCTGGCGACGATGTGGACTCACAATCAACGGTGCCAGTGGAGGTATCCGCCACTTTCACACCCTTATCTTGTCCGCAAACTTCGTCTTCTCTGATGATCGGACCACTGAAGATGCTAGGATGTTAGTACCTACAGAACACGGACTGGTGGATCTCACCGAAGCTTGTGACTTGTCGTCCTATCATCATCATCTTCCCGCTCTATCGACGCCACGAGACGAATGTCGGCGTCGCTCTCAGGGAGCAAGTACTTGCTGAGGGGAACCTGGTATTTACGCCGAGTCCTGGGGTCACTGGCATCTGAGGTTGCGCCCGAATGGAGACGGAAGGGGTCACTCTCAAATTGTTGCGCGTGGTATTCCGTGTCTTCAGAGCGACCTGCGTTGCTCGCACTAGCGCGGCTGGTTGAAGGCGTTAGTTAAAGACTTTACGACTAGAGTGCACTGACCCTTGAGTTGAAGCGGTCGACGACGCGCTAATGCTCTGCAGAACTATGGACGAGCCTTCCACACTCGACTGAGTGGACTCCTCAGTTCGAGACCGTTCGCTATGGATGGGCAGCACCGGCTTTCGCTTGATCCTGAGTTGTTCTTGAGTTTCGTATATGCGACGATCCGAAGAAGCACACAATGTGTCAGAGGACTCGGACGCAACGACTGATGGGCCAATACTTTGATGCCTTTCCACAACCTCAATATCTCGAAGTCCGACATTTGTAGTAAGAGCACGATTTTCCAGGGTCGTCCTTGGACTACTTGGCTTCGAATCAGCATCTGTATTGGGTAAAGCATAGAAGCACTTGCCTCGATAAAGGATAGGTAGATTGAGGAGCGGTGCCAGTACTGTCGACTACATTGTGCTGGTTAGTGAGCCGCTGTACTTGAATGACATCGGCATGCGAAAAGTCAATGGCTGTCTTCTCGATTTCATGGACACGAGTCTGTGTTTGGGGAGCGGCACCAGCACTATGGGCTACGTTGCGTTGATCAGTGGCCTGTTGTACTTGAGTGATTTCAGCGTGCGAAGTCTCGATAGTTGCCTGCTCAGTTTCATGCCGGACGTGAGTCTGTGTCGATGATACATGACCTTGCCCACCTCCTTCGGCATCGCGGCTCCCGACAATGAAGTAGGTGGTGCGTGATTCCAATACCGGAGGCCGTGGTCCGCGGTCACCTTCGACAAATTCCAGCTGCGTCTTTACCTCGCGCGATGATAAACGCTGTACGTCTGACTCCATGATCTGCTGAGGTGGTGGTACGCTCGCGACGAGAGGCAGGGTGTGTGTTTGCCTAAAGTAACCATCAGTAAACATATTCGATTGGACAGGACGATGACGAACTCTGAGTCCGAGACCTGAAGGTATTCAGTTGTCTGCTTATGAACGGCCCCATCTGTGGATTGCATGTGATCTGAACCCCTTGCCGATGCACTAACCGCTACAAGTGCAGAAGCCGCAGCAGCAACAGTAAAGCCTTCGGAAAGAGATATGTCTGTGGTACCACGCACGGCTCCATCAGCACTGGAATTGTAAGAAACAGCAGGCCACGTCGTTTTCCGGTCACCGGTCAAGGTTGCACTAGAGATAGTTTGGCTGGAGCGACGCTGTGCATCCAATTTTGTAAGTTGCCTCGTATTGTGATATTCATCGGTTCGCGGGGTGAACTCTCGAGGTGCCGAGCCTATGGTGATATCAACCTCCAAATCTGTACGTTCAACTTCCGAGCGCTGTAACTTCGTCTGCTCGTTTGGATTGCCGTTTGACAAGATGGATGTCCTTGTGTGAACAAGCGAAGCGAATCGATCTCGGTCGTCACCCCCCGAAGCCTCTCCATCACAGTCGCTGGGTCAGCAGGTCACATTAGTATGATTCATCTGGAGTCAAAACAATATCGCTCACAGGAATGTTTCGTTTGGCATCCGCTCGTTGGCATCATGGATCTCTTTGGTGTCCACGGAAAACTGTACACGCTGTGACGCTGCTCGCTTCTCCTGGGTCTCAATAGACGACCACGACGCATCCATGTGTCTACCTGATGACTGTATACCCGTGGAAAAGACTGTATTCGAGTGGTCGGGCTCTGTAGCCTGTGCGATGGATACGCTCGTCCGAACTTCCGAGCCAACAACGGATGTAGAATATGTCGGCGAGAGGATTGATTCAGAAGATGCAGGAGCACATGCACCCGGCGAGGCATTGACGTGGTTGGCACGGCCAGTTTCAAGTCGGTCGTCAGCTGTCGACAGTTCACTATGGATGGAC
>MU121024.1:30584-50117 GCA_014904835.1 Paxillus ammoniavirescens
CGGCGTCGCTGTCAGTGGTGCACTGCGTTGTCCGCTTCCTTTGATATCTTCGCTTCTAACAACAATTTGGGCAGTGCGCGATCCCAGGGCAGGCGGGTGGGGACCAGATTCGTGTTCAATAGATTCCACCCGCGTGTTTACGTCGCGCGATGATACACTCTGTACATGGGAAGCGGTTGGTTCTTTGATCTGCAGAGATGATTTTACACTCGGGACGAGAGGCAGTGTGTGCGTTTGCCTGGAATAAAACATCAGTAAAGCGACCGAGTCAGACAAGATGACGACGAACCCTGAGACAGACACCTGAAGCTCTTCAACTGCTTGCTCACGATTGGTCCTACGCGTGGATTGTGTATCATCTGAACTTCTCGTCGAGGTTCTTTCGCCTGAATCACTAACCCCTACAAATGCAGAAGCCGCAGCAGCGATAGCAAAGCCTTCGGAAAAAGATATGTTCGTGGTACCATGTACGGCTGCGTCAGCACTTGGATTGAGGGCAGCAGCAAGCGATGACGTCTTGCGTTCACTGGACAATGCTACGCTAGAGATAGCTTGGTTCCTGGGACGTTGGGCATCCATCTTTGAGAGCCTTCTCCCATTGAAATATTCTTTGGTTTGTGGCGTAGTTTCCAGAGGTGACGAGCCTGTAGTGGCATCAACCTTCGTCCCCCTTCGTCCAACTTCCCGGCGTTGCAACATCGTCCGTTCGTCTGGCTGTAAGGACTGGCACCCGACCCCAACTGTAATTTGGGACTGGTTGCTGCTCGACAAGGTGGGATTGCTTTTACAAGCAAGCGAAGCGACTCGGTCATCACTACCCAACGCCTCTCCATTACCGCTACTAGAGTCCAAAGCCCTGGGTTTCATATCAGGATGATCACCAACAAACCAAGGCAAGATTGCTCACAAGAATGTCTCGCTTGTCGTCAACTCATTTACACCGTGACTCTCTTTGGTGTCTACGGCAAACTCCAGGGACTCTGAGGTTGTTTTCCTTTCGCGAATCTGAATGGACGACGACGCATTCAGGTGTTCGCCAGACGACTGTTTACCCGTGGAAAGGACCACATTCGGGCGGTCGAATTCCGTAGGCTGTGCGATAGACACGCTCGTTCGGACGTCCGATCCAAACAAGGATGTCGGGTACGTTGACGAGGGAAGTGATTCAGAAGATGCAGGTGCACGTACACCTGAGGAGGCATAGACGTCGGTGGCATGGCCAGTTTGAGATCGATATTCGGTGGTAGACCATTCACTATTGATAGACGGAATCGGCTGTCGCTTGATGCCAGGAGGTCCCTCTCGAACGTCATACACGCGACGATCTGAAGAAGCGTACGATGCAGCGGAGGATTCGGACGCCCCTGTTACGACGACCGATAGATCAAGTTGAGAATCAACGCGTTGGCGTGTTTCAACAGCCTCATTATCTTCAAATCCGACGTTGGTTATGAGAGAATGCTTTGTCGGCGCCGCTGTCATTGGTGCACGGCGTTGTCCACTTCCCTTGGTATCGTCGCTTCTGACGACAGATTGAGGGGTGCGTGATCCCAGGACAGGCGGGCGTGGTCCAGACTCGTCTTCAATAGAGCCTTGCCGCGTCTTGACCTCCCGCGATGATGCACGCTGTTCATGGGAAATGACTGGCTCCTTGGTCTGCAGAGGTGATCTTACGCTCGGAACAAGAGGCAGGGTGTTCGTTTGCCTGGAACAAAACATCAGTAAAGTGATGGAATTGAACAAGATGTTGACGGACTCTGAGGCAGTTATCTGAAGGTCTTCAATTGCCTGCTCACGACTGGTCCTATCCGTGGTTTGCGTATAATCTGAACCCCTTGGCGATGCCTTCTCGCCTGAATTACTGGCAACTACAAGTGCAGATGCCGCAGCAGCGATAGCAAAGCCTTCGGCAAGAGAGATGGCTGTGGAGTCGTGTACATTTCCACCAGCACTAGAACTAGAAGCAGCAGACGGCGACGAAGTCTTGCGTTCACTGGACAATATTGCGCTAGAGATACGTTGGGCATCAGTCTTCGAGAGTCTTCTCGCATTGTCAACCTTCCCCCTTCGTTCGACTGCGGAGTGTTGCAATATCGTCTGTTCGTCTGACTGTAAGGACTGGCTGCCGCTTGACAAGGTGAACGTGCTTTTGCGAGCAAGCGAAGCGACTTGGCCACTACCGCCCGACGCCTCTCCATCACGGCCACTAGAGCCCAGCGCCCTGTATTTCATATCAAGATGATCATCGACAAACCCATGTAAAATTGCTCACAAGATTGTCTCGCTTGTCATCAAATTGTTGCCACCATGAATCTCTTCGCTGCGCACGGCAGACTGCAGGGGCTCCGAGGTTGTTTTCTTTTCGTGAATCTGAATGGACGACGTCGTATCTATGTCTCCGCCAGACGATTGTTTACCTCTGGAAAGGACCACATTGGAGCGGTCGAGTTCCGTAACCTGTGCGATGGATACGCTCGTACGGACGTCTGACCCAAAAGCGGATGTCGAGTACGTCGATGAGGGGAGTGATTGAGAAGATGCAGGGGTGCGTGTGCCCAGCGAGGTATAGACGTCGGTGGTACCGCCACTTTGCGATCGATCTTCGGTAGTATCCCGTTCGCTATTGATAGACGGAATCGGCTTTCGCTTGATCCTAGGAGGTTCCTCTCGGATGTCATACACGCGACGATCTGGAGAAGCGTCTGATGCAGCGGAGGATTTGGACGTCTCTGTTGCGGCGACCGATAGGTTAAGTTGAGAGCTAGCGCGTTGGTAAGTTTCCATAAGCCCAGTATCTTGAAGTCCAACGTCTGTTGTGAGAGAACGCTTTGTCGGCGTCGCTGTCAGTGGTGCACTGCATTGTCCGTTTCCTTTGATATCGTCGCTTCTAACAGCAATTTGGGCAGTGCGCGATCCCAGAACGGGCGGGCGGGGACCAGATTCGTCCTCAACAGATCCTTGCTGCGTCTTGATCTCGCGCCATGATACACGCTGTTCATGGGAGCTGACTGGTTCTATGGTCTGCAGAGATGGTCTTACACTCGGGACGAGAGGCAGGGCGTTCGTTTGCCTAGAATAAAACTTCAGTAAAGTGATGGAATCGAACAAGATGTCGACGGACGCTGAGCTCGACACCTGAAGATCTTCAATTGCCTGCTCACGACTGGTCTTATCCGTGGTTTGCGTATGATCTGAACCCCATGCCGAGGTTGTGAGAGACCGCGTTGTCGGCGCCGCTGTCAGTGGTACAAGGCGTTGTCCACCAGGCAGGCGACCAGATACGTCTTCAAAAGATTCCTGCTGGGCCTTGATCTCGAGTGATGATGTACGCTGTTCATGGGAAATGACCGGTTCCCTAGTCTGCAGAGATGGTCTTACACTCGTGACGCGAGGCAGGCTGTGCATTTGGTTGCAATAGAAGATCAGTAGAGCAATCAAACTGGATAAGATGACGACGGACTCTGAGTCAGACACCTGGAGATCTTCAATTGCTTGCTCACGCCTGGTCCTATCCGTGGTTTGCGTATGATCTGAACCCCATGCCGAGGTTGTGAGAGACCGCGTTGTCGGCGCCGCTGTCAGTGGTACACGGCGCTGTCCATCAGGCGGGCGTGGTCCAGATTCGTCTCCAAAATATTCTTGCTGCGTCTTGATCTCGAGCGATGATACACGTTGTACAGTGACTGGTTCTGTGGCCTGCAGTGGTCTCGCACTCGGGGCACGAGGCATGGTGTGCGTTTGCCTGGAACAAAACATAAGTAAAGTAATCGCGTTGGACAAGACGACGACGGACTCTGATTCAGACGCCTGATGCTCTTCAATTGCCTGCCCACGCTTCGTCCGAGTACCCGTAGATTGTGTATGATCCGAAGCCCGTGCCGACGCACCCTCGCTTGTTTCAGTAACCGCTGCAAGGACAGAAGCCGCAGCAACAATCGCAAAGCCCTCAGCAAGAGCGATGGCTGTATCATGGCCGGAACTGGAAGAAGTAGCAGACGACGACGTCTTCGGCTCACTGCGCAATACTTGTTGGCTTTTGTGACGGTCTGCATCCGACCTTGCGGGTCTTTTCCCATGGGGTTGAACTTCCGGAAGGTCAATAACAGCGTTAGGAGGCGATACCATGATCAGTGGTACCGCGTGGGGTGAGGTCGGCAGAAAAGGCGCCCGTTCCTCGTCCTGGACGCGATCTGAAGACCAGCCTGATGACGTCGTCACCATTTTCATCGGAACCTGCGAATCGGTATGTGTGGCGACAGGGTCACGTTTCTTCTGGGAACGACTTTGATGCTTAGGTTTCTTGCCACCGAAGGACACCCTGTCAACAACACCTGTCGACGTCTGGACATCACTGAGGGACGATTAACATCTGCAAATCACCACAACGATAAAACAAACCGATCAGAGGTAGCGTCTACCATGGGGGCTACCGTTTGTCCGAGTGACCGGGGCGGAGGTGAAGGCCCACCCGGCTGGAGCTTGACTAGATTTACAGAAACGGGTTGAGGTACGCTCACGCCCTGCCCTTCGTCCTCGCCTAAGCCTTCATGTGTCGTGTGGTCGAACTCTCTCTCAATCCGGTGTCGTGTAACGACTTCGGGACGCGGGGAGTGCTCCACTGCTCCGCGTGATGATGGCCGAGCTCGTGGCGCCTCCAGCAATGGGAACCGTGTGGCTGACAGCGCTGTTTGTTCAGAACCCTTGACGGCCGCGACGCCGCTGTTGGCGTGATCAGCCGTAAGCTTGCAATTGATGAAGTAATGCTACCTCATAGCTGCGATACCAACGATCTCGGAGACAACCGGACTCGGCGGGGCATCGCGCGCCGATTGAAGACGTCTATCATCTTCGACAGCACTTGAAGATACTGGAAAAGTGAGGCTGGGGCGAGGGATAGCGACTCGGCGAGTATGTGCAGAGAGTCGTGGGTGGATTGGGACACCTGACCGTTGAGATTCTTCGACTGCACTATTACCGTCAAAGACCGTCTCCTGTCCCGTGACATCGAACGACGAACGGCGTTTGCCCGCCCCAGGCGAGCCAATCACAGGCAATTGAGAACTACCGACAAGAGGGGACGATACTCTGGCTGTGCCGAATAACTTGGCGCGGCTAGAGGAACATATTCAGATGGGAAATACGGAGTAGGACAAGGACACAAACGTTTGAGAACTAGAGTGAACGTCCCTCTCCACACCCCAGTGCTCACGTCCTACATTACGTTCTGAATATAGGGGTCCTGGCGCAGGAGGCCCGGTGGTAGAAACTGAATCCGTTGAGTGGCTGGATGAGCCGGGAATCGGTAGAGGAAGAGGAAGGAGATGATCAATGGGCGAAAGATAGCTGGAAGTGGGTGACGCATTGCGGAGACGTTTGACATCTTTCTGCCGTTCTGGGGCACTTTCAGCAATGGGTGACCTTGGTGGATGAATTGGTGATACAGCCGAAAACGAGGAAGTCCGGCGATGAGGGCTAGAGGGATGGTACATCGCTACACCCACTTCTGCCATATTTGATACTTCATTAAAGGAGGCGTCGTCAGCCTGTGGCCTGTTGGCATACAGATAAGGAACTGGCCAAGAAGAGAGGAACGATTGAAAACAAACTTGTAAGATTGTGAGGTGAGACTGAGCCTACGCAGCCCCTGGTTCGTCTTTCTGGTTTCCAGACGTGCGGCCATAGATAAATTTCCTAGGGGACTTGCCGACCTTGGTTGGTGGGTGGTATCTACAGCGGAAAATCCGCGGCCGCTCGTTCGGAAGCTTGAGCGCCTAGGGAGAACACTAGATGTGGACTGAGGGCTAAGGAACACGTCACTCTCGTCAGCAGCGAGTGCGACGGGTGAGCCCATCACAGTGGACGTCGTGGTTCCTTGTGTGATCTCCGCCTCAATAGCTGCGGGAGGATATTTTCCCTCGCCTTCATAACGGCTTAGAGGTGAAGCAGGTCTGGATCTCTCCAAGGAAAGATTCCTGCTGTTGAAAAAATGTTAGTCATCGAAACAGTGAAAAGGTATCATAACACAGACGCTGAAAGCGGGCTCGCTGGGAAAGAGATACTGGGCGACCTATCGTCAGGAATAACACGAGAGATGTCGCTATGCAGGAGCGAGCTCGTGTTGTATTCCGTTCGAGAAATATCGCGTGAGTGCGAGGTACGACGTGAAACGATCACAGAACTTTGCTGCAAGGTTTCGCGTTCTGTTTGCGCGATTCCCCATCGCATCTCTGTCGCGAAACACAAAACTTCGTATTGCTGGACCTGGGTAACACGATCAGGGAAGCACTAACCCGATGACAACACACTTGGTATATACTGTCAGCTGTTGACTGCCATAGGTTATAACTGCACCGTGCGGCAATCCGGGTCCTGCCTTGCCGAGGTCTATAATAGGACAATAAGAATTAGCAAGCAAGAGCAAGTAAGGAGCGAAACCTCTTACAATAAATACCCTACATCGATTGCGCAACAGAAAGATACGTCAAATGTACAGAATGCACAGAGAGAAGGGGTATCACCTCAAAAACTGTACGTGCGATAAACTGCAAACCCTTGTCTGATTCTGAGAATGGAACGGCATAAGGAGGCATGATGTTATCAAGCACGACTACCTATAAGGCAAGTTCAGAAACTGCTAACAGAAGATCGACATGATCGTAACAAACCCAGATAAGTGGGAGAGGTGCTCCGTGTTGTTTGATATGTTGCGTGCTGTATCGAGCGTCTTCGAGTTTTTTATCACGCCGCGGGGGGCGATCCTGGAGTGGAGAGTATGTTGTCGTTTCGTGCTCCTCATAAAACACATTTCTGCAGTCGACCCGTGGGCCTCTGCCTTTCTTCAAAGGGGATGAGATAGCTGATCTGTCTGATTCAAATGTCAACATCGAGGGAAATTCTGAAGGAATTAATCACGAGAATGTGTTTCACAGCACCTTTTAAACTGGTAGTCCATTGAGACAAAATAACGCCCAGCAATGAGGGGCCGTGAACACATGCATCAGCGATCAGCCCCTGCAAAAGGTACGTCGATACAGGGTTTCATTGATCTTCAGATAAGCAAAATATAGGGGTTCAGCGTGGAAAACAGGTTGCAAGCCAGATCAAGAGTATGTGTCACCCACGATGTAGTTTCAAGTGTGTATCACACAGAACGGATGGTGTCAGTCAGAATATGGGGTGATCGAGACGTTGAAGGTTAGCGAACTAGGCCCAGTAAGCAGCAGGAAAGACCGTTTCTTCTCCCAACTCGGCCCCATGCAACACGTGTCGAGGCAAAGGACCAAGTGATGATCATTGTGTCTATACCCTGGGTTCTGGGCAGTGGGGCGGCGCAACTCCAAGCAACGTGTACCTGGTGTGCTAGCCTCCTTAGGCGAACGGCCATGTGGCTTCTAAGCAGGCTGTTGAGGAATGTCGAGGCGTGCACAAGGGAACGATGTAAGCATTGCCGCAACATCTTGTCAATATCAAGTTGCTTTCTTCGTCTGCGTCATTGGTGCCAAAAGCGGAGGTGACAGATATTACGAGCCATCGAGGTACTGTGAGCAAGCCGTATAGGAATCCATTGGATGTGAGAGGTTAACGCGACTGGCAGTCAAACTATAGGGAATGCAGTTATCCCACCCAGCATGTACGATGTTCCTGTTAGTCTGGAAGATATCACACTCGAGTCATCTGAAACCGCCCACCCTATAGTTCTACCCAAGTCAAAAGTTCAGGTTGTCAATAAATAAAAGTCCATACAACGAACCAAATACAAAGGCATTTGGCAGTAAGATAGCGATGAATAACTCTTATGTATACTGCGCACGTATAAGCATCCAGTAGCAAGCAGCAGCAAGGACGTCACACCGCACTCACATCAACGACCCAAGCTCAAGGAGTCGGATAAGCCCCTCTCAATCTGGTCCTTCCATCCTTGAGTCTCTCAGTGACGATAGGACTAGCAGCCGGACGATACTTGTACTCTTTGGAGTAACTGCGCGAAGGAGTCTGAATCAGCCTTGGCTTCTGACAGGTGAGGGCGAGAGGACGGACCGAGAAGCGTGGACGACGTTGGGCTCGGCATTTTTCCTTAGTCTGAAGGTGAAGGAGAGCCAGAAGAGAAATATAATGAATGCGATGAGTGCGACACGTTTCCAGACGGCAGGAGGGGGAGGGTTGAAACGGGGGTCGACGGGGGCAGCCCTGGGTTCGCCGTGGTCCCTTGTGGGGAGGCGCTGGTACTGTGCAGACGGCATAGGTGGCTACTAGGAGGATGTGCGAAGGAGCGTGTTGTGACTAGAGTAAGTAAACAAATTGCGGAAGCAGATTCAGTTTGTAGCGTTACAGTGAATCACGATCGGGGTTTGAAATGACCTTTGCACTGATATACGGTGAGAGGCGTCTTGGCCAAGACCGTGACATGGCTGAAGAAGACGATGAAATCATTCAAGGAAGCCAACATGACAGCGGTATCATTTTATCCCCAGTGATTCCCTTCCTTGAGCTCACGCAACCTTCCCACTCTCCACAGATATGCAACTTTCAGACGACGAGCTGGCCACGAAACCAGAGGAAGAAGAACTGGAGGACGACGAGCAGATAGAAAGCGAAGAGGACGAAGCGATAGAAGAGGTAAACAGTCGTCCAACTATGTGCCATCAGCCTTTTCACTACCTTCAGGATGCGATAGAGTCGGAGGAGCTCTCCCCTCCGCCTTCACCACTCCCCAGCAAACCGCGTCTAAAGATCAAGCTAAAGTTACCACAAGTTCTCAGTTCGAATGAACCCTCGAGCAGGGCAGCTTCCACCCCCAGCGGTCAACCCAGCCAACCCCCGTCTGGCCGTGCCGCCTCAAGGGGTAAGGATATGATTCATTTCTGCTAGTCACACCACTAAGAATATCAGACATTGACATCGAATCGGAGGATGATGATG
This sequence comes from Paxillus ammoniavirescens, assembly GCA_014904835.1. NCBI lineage: Eukaryota > Fungi > Basidiomycota > Agaricomycetes > Boletales > Paxillaceae > Paxillus > Paxillus ammoniavirescens. The sequence goes on from MU121024.1 coordinate 39,504, forward strand.
ATGATGATGATGATGATGATGATGATGATGATGAGGTAGCTGGGTCCACACGCCCGATGACTTCGCGTCAAGCGGTGCTTGCCAGCGTAGTCGATTCATCTCACGTGTCTCTATGTAAGTTGTCGTGGTCCGGCTTCAACACGTTCGTCGAACTGACAGAACCTGCAGCAGAATCCTCGCGGAAGAAGAAGCAGCTGACAGAATCAGAGATCGCTTTGCGACGCGAGGAAACCGCTCGTAAACGGAAAAACTTGTCAGAAAAGAAGCTCGAGGACGAGAAGGTTTGTTCTGACAAACACCCTTGTGCGAGACTCATCATCTGCCATACAGGCGGAGACTATCAACCGATTACTCAAGAAACAGTCAAAGGCGAAGAACAAGCGCAACGTTTTGTCCACCGCAGACGATCGTACTCCTATTTCCGTCACGCCTGCTGTCGTTCAATCAGCGCGTGAGGGCTCCGAAGCTCCTGAAGGGGAGGTCTTCGAACCTGTCCAGCTCATCCCCACCATGTACAGGTGGACTTCGACAACCAAACCACCACCAGTTGTAGCAGCTGAGGCCACAGAAGCAACTTCTCGAGACGATTCTGAAGGTAAGATGAGGCTGATGTTCTCTATACCGGTGTCCGCGCTCCCTCTGGAGGGAATGGTACCTCGAGCATCAGAAACAAAGCCAACGCCGTCCACAAAACCTATCTGCGATGTGAGTGGTTGCCAGCAGACCAGGAAGTATCGGGTCGTCAAGGACTGGATGAAGGGTGCTTGTGGCATGGAGCATCTCAAGGTTCTGGAACACCAGATGGACGTTGCCTGATGGGATTTTCATAACCTCTTCCACTTCCGTCGACCTTCCTCAGACCCACGCTGTCTCAAATTACCTGTTGTACTATATTTTACGTTTGCTAATTGATACATTCCTTGCAAGAACATCGTTCGCTCCATCTATGTTGCTATCGCACAACGCGACGTAAATGCATTCGTGGCACGGCCCAGAGGTGGCTTGGACACAGCAAACAAAGTCCTATTGACTCAGCATGAAACTAGAAGAGCGCTCAAGAGTATGCCAATAATAAAGTCTTACCAGCCAGAATGCCTGGGACTGGGGAGGAAGGCGGGTAAGTCTTCGACATGAGGTGGGCCAACTGAAGTGGGGGGCAGTTAGGGCTTCAAGTTAGGGCTTCCGACATATGGAAGCACACACACTAAATAAGAACGGACTCAATGAGAGTCAAAACAAATTGCTGCCAGCGAAACAGGTTCATTTAGTAGAAGTAGTTTCCAGTGTCCACGTAGCAGTTGCTTGCTATTTAACCCGCCAGAGTTGCGGCCAGAGCATCGCTAACGCTCGCATTCCGAACCATGGGAGGCAGATTGTATTCATCGCAGGGCTTCAGGCCGATGACAACACCCGCTGGTGGTAGAGCATTTTCGCAACTGGTGTCTGCGACCAGGGCGAGAGTGATGGCGTTATCGAGGAATATCGGAGGTGGGGTGTCGCTGGGGTCGTCGAGTTACGACAATGAAGGTGAGTACTCACCAAAGAAAATTAAAGTTGGATTTGCGCAAAGATAAGGAGGCGCTGGTGATAAGACATTTTTGGTCCATGCAGGGGCGCCCAGCCAAAGATAAAGCTTTCGCGATAAAGCGTTCTTGACAGTTCCACCAGAACAAAGTCGATCTCCATGACCACTGTCACAGAGCCTGTCGCGGCCACATGAATTGTTGAATGTGGAGGACAACCTGGTCCTTGCGGCTGTCCCTGGCCAAATGGGACCTGACACTGTCCGAGTCATACAGCCACCCTTTTTTGTCTTGCAGTTCGCTTGCTGTGTTTTTTAATCCCCTCTCAGGCTCTCACCATCTCTCTCATATCTCACTTCATCGCCAACACTCATACTCTGTAACATGTCAGATAGCGAGCGCTCATTGTCTCGAGGTCGCGATGCTTTTGTGAGCGTCATGTCCTTTTTTTTTTAAAAAAAAAGCGATCGGGAATTGATTTTGTTGGTAGCAATCCACAGGAAGAGGCGGCATAGGCAACATCAGGCGCTCATCCTTATCTCGTGATGCTCGTCCCGCTGATGGTCCTGACGATTTCTCCCCTACTCGTGGTCGTGAACCTGTAGTTCATGCAGACAGGGTACATATCCCATTTGCGATCTTATCAATTTAGTCTTCTAACTTCCCATCAGATCTACTCAGTTGGAAGAGGCGGCGCCGGCAATATCCGATCTCCTTCTAGAGATGCTTTGTCTCACCCCATCAGTGAGGAAGCCATAGCAGAGGTGGTACATGAAGCAGAAGTCATTAGGGAGTACGACGAGTTGAACACTGTGGTGAGTGCTGGCTGTTCGGCGGTGGCTGGATCTTGTGACCCATGCTCTTGGCAGCGCTCCTCTGGTCGCGGCGGAGCTGGAAATATCTCTGGCTCCCGATCCCGATCCCGAGGACCAGGCCCTGTGCTGCACTCTACTGGGAGGGGTGGCGTCGGAAATATACGATCCGGCGACGCCATCCAGCCCGATCTCCTCGATCGAGAGGAGAGAAGCAAGCACCCACACCATGAAGGAATGTGAGTGCCCTTTATGCTCATGAGACACCGTACATCGCTAACGGGGACCACGTCTCAGTCACTCAACCGGCAGAGGAGGCGTCGCGAACTTGACACCCAGTCACGAACCTGACATTGAGCGTGTCAGTCATCACTTGGGTGATTTCGAGTCTTCGGGACGCGGAGGAGCAGGAAACATACGCTCTCGTTCTGCATCTCGTGACCCTGGTGCCAGAGCTTCTTCGAAGGAGAAGCATGGCATAGCCGCCCTTTGGAATAAAATCTCCCACCCACAGCAATCCCCTCGTCAATCCTCCGAGCAAGGTGGCGCTAGCGACAACGCTGGAGAACACCACCCCCGCAACTGAACGATCTGTACCAACCATTCCCACCTCGGAACAAATTAACTCCCCACTCCCGTTTCTTGATATTGTTTTTCTATCTCCACCGTTGTATATTGCTTGGTCTGAATTGGTCGATTCAAATTACCCAAACTATCAACAAACTATGTTCCTTTTGTAGCTTGTGTTCTTATCATCCTGGTCCACTTACCGAATTGTCTTCACCCATTCTTTTCTGAATTTTGAGCGTCATGTCATTCCCTCCCTTGTACTTACATGCTCACGATGAGTTGGAAACATCTACGTCATATCTTACCAGACTTCGTAACAAACATTGGATCGCATTTATCAACGTCAGGACCAATCATGAATGAAAGCTCGGTTGACTAGCTAAACGACGATATCATCGGATCGCTTGATCTCCCGCGATACATTTTTTTGGATGCCTTGTGTATACTAAGGGGGGTCAAGTAAACTCACCGCGACGTCGACATTTTATATGATGCTTTCGTCTTGTCGCGCCACCGCCCGCCACTATGACGCACGACAAGACTGGATTGGCTCATCTGATCATGGAGAGTATCACTTGGCATTCGATGTTACCGTAGAGACCTAGTTTTCTTATCATGTGTCAGAAGTGTCGCGTTGATAGAACTTTACACACGAACAAACGAGTTTGGAGTAAAGAATAAAGAAGTCAGTTTGCAAATAACTACAGGGTATAGGTTCAGTCAACGACATCCAGCGCCGAATCTGCGTCCTCCCTGTAAAATTCGAATGGGCTGGAAAAGCCCTTGTATAATGACATACATCCCCTATCTAGTCAACAGTCCAACCCGCCACCTCAAATACTCTGGCCTTGCGAATTAAAATCAAAGCTCAAAAACGCTGGCCCGGCGATAGTGACATCATCGGTGATGGTGGTATTGCTGCTGATCACGATACCGAAAACGACACCCTCAATGTCGGCTGGGATCGTGACCTTGTTGTCACAATCCAGTGGGACGATGGTCGCTCCGAGCCCAGCGATGAAGCCGACATAGAGTTCGTCCGAGGTGGACGACGCGTTGTAAGAAATATCGACTGTCTGCCCGGGTCGTGCGTTCGCCGGAAACGTGAGTGCCGGGAAAGCTTTCACAGGAAGAGGCACGTTCGTTGAAGGGCACGACACGATGACTGCAGAGGCGAGTGTGAACACTTGGTTGAGACCAAGGGGCGTCTATCAAACTCATCAGCTTCGATCTGTACCATGTGGGAACGATCGACGAACATCAAAGGCTGTGTTCCATGGATTGGCCCTTTGTACGGCGGAATTGATCCACGCGGATTGTCTTGCTTCCACTGCGAGGATCGCACCAGAGGAGGCGATAGCGTCCTGTGAATCAAGGTGTTAGTAGTGGAAAGCACCTGGGCGGCTAGATCGCCTTACAGCGCTTGTGAGGTATTTGAGGGCGCCGGAATACGCAGACACGCCGACGGTTTCCAACATGAAGCTTACAGTCGCGAAGGACGTGACGTCCGTGTCAGGGCTGTAAACATTAACGTCAGTTTATCTCGAACGGAAGCAGGGATAGGCTATGCATCTCACAACTTGTACGTGCAGGGTTTCACGGCTTGATCGCCCAGGACGCTCTCGAGGAATGAAACATGGGTAGCTTCGTGCTCGGCAATTTGGGTCCAGCGTCCTCGTGCCCAGGAGGGTAGATTCTCGGCGAGGAAGTCCTCCTGGGAGTACTTTTGGATGCCTTGGGTGTAGAAGGCGTCTTCCAGATGTTCGAGCGTCAAAGCAAAGTTAAGAATTTGCTCCTCTAGGAAGTCCAGCCATGCGTAAACACATCAGCAAATCGGGTAGTACCGCCAAGCTCACCGGTAGGGGTGTTACTGTCCCGGCGATTGTGTGGGGACGAAGTGCCTTGTCGGGGAAAAAGAGCCAAAACGAGGGCGCACGAAATGGAGGAAAGTTTCATGATTGCGAATTGACGTTGATTCTTGGGGATTTGGGAAAACCTAGAGAAGGCGTACGTATCCCCTACATTTATACCTTCGGTGAACATGGCGAATCCGTAGCGGGTCCAGTACATACTACGTAGCGAGAGTTTCGTACCATCGCGGATGTGTCATAGATCGGCGAGGGAACACGTTGTTCCGGAGATAGCGAGCCAAGGTGTCCGTTAGTCTTTGGACGATGTTCATCACGCACTATCCCCATACGATGCACAACGAAAAAGTTGATGTGTTGTCAAATTCAAAGGTTGCGGGGTTGTAACTGTGCTAGAAAGGTGACGAAGATTTACAAGTAGCGGGGTAAAGCAAACACTGACACTGCTCTAAGGGCTGGGCAGATAAAGGGGGTTTCCAAGGCTGGAAACGTTGTGCCCGACGGTTTGGATCTTCTCGAGGAAGATCGCACTGGGACGTTTCGGATTCGATACTCCCGGAATTAATTCGTCGGTGTTAACCCTAGGTGCATGTCCGACTTGGTGTACATAGTACATACCGGGCGCCTGTTTGTTTCAGTTCACCCTGTTGATTCTGAACCATCCAAATCAGCACCCAAGTCCTTTTCTGGTATAAAAAAAAAAAACTCGAGCTCACGATGAACAATCCATCGAACCTCGGAAGTACTCGTGGCGGTCAGAGTGTGGCCCATCGGAAGTATCAGGAAGACTTCAGACCCGGGACTCTGGCGTACCTGAACGTTGAACGTTGAACTTCGAGCGAGGGCGAATCTGTATTCCGATATTGGGTATGCCATTGATACCTCGCAGTTTGGTAAGGATTTGGAATTTCGAAAGGAGGAACGAGAAATCGCTCAAGTAGCCGTGAACCTTTGCAAACGTTCTTGGTCACCGTTATCTAGAATTCTAGATCTACTATTTGGCGAGGACATGAAAGTCGCATGCCCAGGGCCACATTAACCTTTGGCCATTAGTGCCTCGCATGATACTCCTCGCGCACATAACTGGGAATTTGTAGGCCATGCGTGGCAGAATGATCCGTAAGTAGTATATACCCGCCGTGATGCTACCGATGAGCTTGGGGCCGGACAAACTTTTGATAATGAAGGGGTAACATGAGCAACCGGAGCATAGTTCGGACTACATTTCTGGTTGATTGCACGCTAGATCATCCTATGATATTGTATGAGCACCCAGTTGGTGAGAGCAACTTCAGCCACCTCCATAAAAGGTAATTTACATAAGCAGAGTGTGGCAGTCATGAGCTTGTCAACGACACACGCCCATCGCTTGAGTCAACTCAACGTCCTCCCCGCCAAACCGCCCAACAGCGATGCCACCACCACAGCCTTTTTCTTCTCCGCACAACATGTCATCTTTTCCCGCTCTTTACCTCTATCCCCTTAACGACACCTTCGTTCCAAAACACATCGCCCTAGTAGGAGGTCAACGCGTGAAGATTGGCCGTCAAACAAATGCCAAAACCGTCCCTGCTGAACGAAATGGTTACTTTGACTCGAAAGTTCTCTCTAGACAACATGCTGAAATATGGGAGGAGAACGGCAAGGTACGTGTCTCATTCATTTTATGTTCCGACGACCGCTCAGCTTCTTTCCTTTTTCCCCCAGATATTCATCAAAGATGTGAAAAGTTCCAACGGCACCTTCATCAATGGTGAACGTCTGAGTCAGGAAGGTGTCGAGTCAGAACAATTTGAGCTAAAAAACGACGATATCGTGGTATGTCAATCTCCCAGCGGTCTCGCCACCGTTAGATTTCAACCGAGTCGCAGGAATTTGGCATTGACATCATCGGCGAGGACAACAAAACTACTATTCACCACAAAGTTGCCGCTCGTGTTATGTGTGTCTTCACAGAAGATGATGTGCAGGTCGCCGCCCGGGTGGAGCAGATGCAAAATAACCCCGGCGTGCCAAGTCAGCAGAACGCCTCTGGCGCTGTTTCGCAATTCTCTTTTGCTCAGGGCCAGGTTGGACCTCCAGCGCAACGTCGACCGACATTACAATCCCAAGCTCTTGGAGGAATGGGCGGCATGGGCGGCAGTATGCGACCACCGGGTAAAAGCGGTCTCAGTTTCGACCATATACTCAGCCGCCTACAAGGCGAACTCCAGAAAAGTCGAGACACCGGAGCCGAACTCCACTCGTTAACGACCGCGATGTCCGACATTCATGACACCTTGGGTGGCACATTGGTTAGTTGACTCGAAATGTTCAATGACAGGTATTAATGGAATCCGCCACAGCCACCTAACCTTCCACACTACCCCCATACTCTCCCTCCTGTCCGTCCTCCGCAAGCAGTTACTGAGCAAAGCGAATCCGGATCTATTCCGACGTCTGCTCTCAACGAGCTTCGTAGTCAGCTGCATGAGACACAGGCGTCTTTGGCAAGTCATGTTGACAAGGTACGTGCGCTCGAGGATATGCTCGCCGAGCACGAAGCCATCAAAGCCGAGGTCGCTTCACTACGAGACCTTATGGACGAACGAAAACGTGAGCTCGAGTCGTCTAGCCACGCTGCGGGCTCCCCATCGAGACACCATGATGGGCAGCATCTCAACGACTTGCGGAGCAGCAGATATCAAGACGACGATGACGATACCTCCAGCATCCACACGATCGTTCCTCATGAGCTGGAAAGAGTGGAGGAGGAAGACGAGGATCAGTTGGTTCCTGAGGAAGAGGATGATGAAGATCGCAGACGTCGTCGAGATGAACTTGGACGTCCCCGAACGCCTGAGCCCACCGGCATGGGCATGATAGAGGATGACGAGGAGTCCCCGAATACCAAGCGCGTACATCAGTCATCATCTCTTCTACGACCATCGCACGACGCTGCCTCTGCTGCCATCGATGACTTGGCCGAGCGCTTGTCAGCCCTCAGCGGACGAATAGACGCAGCTGTGGAGTACAACACCTCCCTCCAGGCTCAACATACAGCCGCTCAAACGACGATCTCCCTTTTGCAGTCCAAGATTGCGACATTAGAGGAACTCGTGCAAGCTACCCAGTCGCAATTGCAGCAACAGGGCCTTGCGCAAGAAGCTGCTCAGGCAGAGATCCTCAAAGCCGTACGAGAGCCGCCTCGTGATACCGAACGGGAATCTTTGACAGCCATGCTCAACGAGTGGAAGAAGAGCGTCGAGGGTCAGTGGAGTGCTGCTCAGGAGGAGTGGTCGCAGGAGCGGGAGAGGCTCAGCAAGGCGAGGGAGGAGTGGGAGAACAGGGCGAGGACGCTGGAGTTGGGGTTGGACGCCAAGATCACTGCGGGTGTGGCGTCAATCACTGCGCTGCAACGACATCACCCTTTTCCGAATGGCGACATCAAGATCAACGGTACCGGAGGTCTCGTGACACCCCCAAGCCCCGTCAGCGTTGCCTCCAATTCTGGTCGCACAAAATCTCGACGACGACGTACCAGCTCCTCTCGAGGCCGTTCCCGATCAAGTTCGCCGATATCCTCCATCGAACTGATTGAAGGGGCTGTTAATGGGGAACACGACATCGGTACCAACCCAAGCTCACGGCGTGCTTCGGATCAGTACCAACGGTCTCGGTCACCCTCGCCATCGATTGCGGAAGACAGCGATCCGGAATCGTGCAAACAAGAGTTGGACGGCAGACAATACCTCTTCACTCCAGCGCCATCGGTCAAGGATTCTCCAGGACATCCACCATTAACAACCTCGGTCGAACTAATGTCAAAGACCGAGACGCCATTGCGGACAACAGAAACTGTTGGTTGTTTCATGATCCTATTACTATTACTTCTGATCTCTTTTTGCTTTAGTTAAATCTGAGCATGACGACGGCCGTTGGCGTGTTAGTACTCGGCATTGCGACTGCCGCCGTACTATGGCGAGTGAATCAAGAGTAGGATGTAAACCATCAAATTATTCCGGACGCATTCTATCCTCGATGGCGTTCGTTGTCATCGCCTTCTTTTTTCTTCGACTTGGTTGTGTTGTCCTTTTTCTTTCTTTTTCTTTACTTATTCTTCCTGCTGCTCTTGACTCTTATTTGTCGTCTTGTGAATTCGCTATGCCCTTTTCGACATTCAACTATAATGATAGTATGATCATGCCCATGTCATCCCCATGTCATACTAATAGCTCGTCGTGAAATTGCGCTCGATAGCCTCACCTGCCTGCCATGATGTGACTTTGGGCGGTTGGATGGATGGTCACATGACTCGCCTGCCATATGAAAAGGGGCAACTCCTTGAATGCAAGACTTTTGATTCCGAGAGCCCTCTGGGCAACCCTGGACTCCCTCTCAGTGGGCTGCTCATTTGCACAAAGTAACATTATTGATTCACAATCTCCTCTCTGCAGATTACTCCATGCTACATTCCTGCTCCATTACTCTTCCCCATTGTATCAGAATGGGATTGCTTCAAGATTCAAGAAGACAGTACGAGCAGGATTGCTCGGACTTCTGGCAGGTCTGACGAGGCATCACACGGTGCGATGAAAGAGGAAAAGTGAGCAAGTGCTCAGGCTTCTCGGAAAACGAGCTTTGCACGACGTGGGAAAAAGCAGACTACATTCTGTGTGAGCCTCGTGCCTCCCTTGTGCGCACGTATGCATAATGCACTGTGGCGTCGAAGTAGAACTGCGCACATTATTATTATAATCGTCAACTTCACGGTATGTGTGCAGAATGATGAAGCGTCGCGTTGTGACTTACCGTTTCTCCAATCGGGGTGTTCCTCGTTCCTACGATCATCATTTTGACTGCGATCGATTCGGTTGTCACGAGTGAGTAGGGAGCTTCGGGGATAAATACGTGGACTCAGTCAATGGGCAGTGATACCGGTTTCGGGGATCTCAAGTTGCGACGATAACCCCGGGAGTAATGTTACTGTGTGGGCATACGTTCTTCTTGTAATCGGGGAGACAGGTTTGTACAACGAGCTCTCCTGAAACCTGAATAGCTCGTTGAGTTAAACGTACCTTCAGAGATCCTGCTCTCTACATTGTACCAAGCAGTGTGATATTATATCGAGAAGCAGGGGGGAGGAATTGGTTGCTGGCTATCCTTGTCCAGAATAATACTTTCTATTTCTGCTGTAGCCTGGGTGAGTATGGTCGTCCTGCATGCACCTTTTGTGCCAGTGAAAAGATTCTCATAGACGTCTTCAGCGTCCTCTGTGACAATGATTTCTACGATGTATTTGCTCCCGGTGCGTGCGTCGGTCGGTCGTTAAACTACTGAGCCTCGGCACTGATGAGACTCGGAAAATAGGGTCAAGACAATGACTTATTCGCCGAGTGCGTATCCTTGTGCGCTCGTGGGGTGTGTGTCTGGGCCCTCATCTTCTTCAGATTACAGGCAGTCATACATGGAATACCGGTTACTTGAATGCACCGTTCCATGTGGAATTCGGACAGGAAGCAGACAAACCTGTCAAATTGGCAGTCAAATGATGTCTCGTTCCCCACCATGAATTTTAGAAGTCTTCCTCAGGCGGAGTGAAACATAAGACGCCCCTGGGGACTTTCAATCTTGGAAATATTTATCTGTAGGATATTGCACTGAACGCGGCAGGGCTGGCTTACATCGATTAAAATATTATTTCCGACTTGACGAATGATGCACGTTCGATCTTGACATAAGCTAGACAATAGACGGATATCAGAATACATGCTAATCAATCACGAAGAAGTTAGCAATCGAACTTGAACGTTAATAAATTAGCAGGGTCGATGGCTACATACATTAAGCATCGCCCGACAT
>MU121024.1:50702-65821 GCA_014904835.1 Paxillus ammoniavirescens
GACATGTTGTGTTGCATTTCTCCTTGGTCTCTGTTGCCAAAAAGACGGAAGAAAACACCATGAGAGGTCCTCAGAGGTAGTACGTGGACTTACGTGGACCAAAAAAGCATTAACTCGGCCTAGCACGACCTTGCGCCCGAGGAACCAAAGCTTCTCTGCTTGAAATCCAGTAGGTCCTTCCAGGAAGTTTAAACGCGAGAGCGTTGCGAAATTAACCCGTTTCAGATCTGGTTGCGTCCTATCGGGGGTCGTGACTAGGCAGGGCTAAACCAGTGGAGAGTTGCGGCGAACTGACTTCTCAGACGGACATTGCGATTAGATGACCTGTTGACGTTATTTGAAGTCATTCCGGGGCCTGGTACCTCTCTGGTTTTGGGTCCAAGCTCCAGGGTCGTCGGAAGTCACTGGCAGTCTGGTTTCGCAGACTATGCACGTAAAACAAAGGATATTGACTCGGTGTGATAGCAGCGGCACGCTGGGGGGGTCCTCTGCCCACCGATCACATGTCCCAACTTTCACATAGTGGAGACTCACAGAGTTGCGAACCCAAGAACTATGACTTGCGTACTCGACCGCCCTTGATGGAAGATGTTTTACGAGACACAAAGCGCTTGTCGCGTGGCACGTGGACGTTGATTAACGACCACACGTGGGTGAGGCTTGATTAGTATTATGTGCAAAAACCTCAACTTGAATCCGTCTTGCTCGCAAGGGAAACGGAATAGCCAGCAAAGACCTGATGGCACCGGTGAATACACGAGAGGGTCAAAACAAAGGAAGCAAAGTGAGTCAATTTCGCCACGAGTTATCCCGTGTCCAAGCTGACGTTGACCTAGATTCAGGGGGACTAAAAAGTCATCAGTGCTCAGGCTGAGGTGAGCCTTGTCCGAGTCGGTGAGTCATGACATAAAGTACCTCCCCATGGTACACTTTTCTTCATGATAATGACACGATGGCATCCAGAAGATAGAATCATCATCGGAAACGGCTGGACGAGTATGTTTTATACGATATGAAGCCTTACGAAGGGTTTCACGCATGTGCCACCTCCATGACTACCGTGGGTGCAACGAGAGGTTGGCCCCTTGCCGGGCCTTCGGCTTGCCAACCCTGTTAGGCGACCAATCCCCCCAGCCTCCAAGGCTGGTGGTAGTAGTGATCGACTTTCCTCCACCATCGGACCACCTCACTCAAAGGTTACTAACGCTGGTCACCAAGGGACCGGGTTCCAGGTTTGGCAACGTGCAGTCGGAAACTGTGAACTCAACTGCGGCCAAGCACATTGTTGTTTGTACTCCGGATTGTCACGTCGCTGCCAGGGATCGGCTCTGGAACTAATTATGTATGTGGTATGCGGTTTCAATAATCTGGGTTAAATACCAGGCCAGGTGACAATGAACACTGACGTTCAGAACAGAACTATTCTGGTGATATTATTATCAATCATGCTCTGGCTAGCTCATATGCGCCACTGTGTGCCCCAGCTTGGACCTCGCCTCCATCTATCCCATACCCAGCTCAATGTCACTGGACTTGCGGGGAATACTATGCGCTTACATATATCCTTCATAAAGTCCTGCTAATGGGCCTCAAAGTGCCACGGCGTGTATATACTATAGCTCTGGCCCCGTTTGGGGTCGTATCATGGATACTAAAGGCCCACGCATCCCGCTCATTGGCGCATTCACACTTCCCCTTGTCGGTTACTCATGCATCAAAAAGATGTACGACGACGGTGTAGTAGGCGACGCCGCGACTGTTTCCACAGTGCACTTCGCAATCCGACTAATAGGCTATCCGACTTCACGCGTAACCGCCTCCATCTCCTGCGTGCCTACCGTCTTTGCATCGTCTCGTCCCTTTTTAACATTTCACAGCCATTTGCGATCGGGATTTCGTCGGTTCAATCTCTGTGGATGGCGAGTTCTCTACTGGAGCCTGCGTATGGTAGCTTGTTTAGCATTTGCCCTGAGATCTTTATCGAGTAATTCGGAAGGGGTGAGTTAAATTCTCAGGTACTTGACCCTCCAGCCTGTTTTTGCCACAACTGGAGTGACACTCACAATTTCTTTCCACACCAACAGCCCATCTCTCTGAAAACTGCCACTATGTCTCCTTCGCATCTTTCATAGGTGGAACCCCCCTCTCACTCATGTTCGACAACCTTGACGCCCATGCGCCGAATCCAGACACACTCCATGCTCCCCACACGTATCTTGTGGTCCCTCTTACTACACGAGCTCCCCACCGAACATCAAGGTTTCGATGGGAGGGAGCGTCATGTGGGTAGTTTAAAAGTGATGATGATGGCTTGTGCGATGTCGTTGGGGTTGAGTTTGTGGGGCTGAGAGTAGAGTTGACGGCTGACTTCGAAGTTGGGGAGTAAGCGCTTGTTGGTGCCTCTGATACATGTAGATAGATTCTAGGGGATGTTATCGTACCTGCGGTATGAGGCACCCGTCCAAACTATTATCAAAGAAAATGCGTACTACATCCTCTTTTATAGACTCGTAACCAATCCGTCTATCGACGGCTTGCCTCACAGACGGATTGGTCACCAGTCTACCTCTGTTGCCCTTGGCGGACTCGGAGGTGCCCATTCGGCATTTCAACTAGTGCGCACAGTCTTTCGCAAGCCCACAGTTGAGTTCCCCATATTGACTTGTGCAAACACCTAGAGGTTCACTGCAGTACTAGTGGCGAATCCTCTCTGTTTGCAATCTGCATCGCACTCACTTACGGTCGTGGCCGGCCAGGGCTGCCCCGATGATCGATCTTGCATTCTGGGCGCGCCAAAAGTGTTTCTGTGAACCGGTGTATACCACGTTTCGAGCCCCCAAGAATTGTTCACAGCGAACGAAGGGACACAAGAGTTTGGCTCGGTCCTCCATAAATCCCGCATATAGTGTACTTTCAATTGGCACAAGACGCACACCACGTTCAACATTCGATCACGAAGGATGTAGCAAGATAGAACATGTTAACTCTCTGACATCGAACCGTTGCGTAAAGGCATAATAAGAAACGACTGTGTTCCCACTATGGTATGCCTAGTGGCCGCATACTTTGCACATATTTCCCAACCCCACCTTGGTTGGGCACAAGGCATCTGAGGGGGTCTGGCGTGCTCCCTTATTCTGCAAGAAGATAAATTCTATAGTTGAAAGGAAGTATATCGGTGAGTACACACGTTGTAGTTGCAAAAGAATTTCGCGTTCTTGTGTTTCGCGCTCCTTTTGTACCTGCTCTGACGGTAAGCACCGCCTGCATCAAACAGAGGCAACTGGTGCGAGGGAGACTCACATGCAAGTAGTTACACCGTTAGCAGCGCATTGCGAGACCAAGAGTGACCCCCCGGGGTCGTTCAGTTTGGCGGGGCAAACGCCGCATTGTATCTGGATATCCGTACCCGCAAGGGCATAAGCACTCAAAGAAGTGATGGTGACGAGGAGAGTCAAGAAGCTCTTCATAGTGAGGAGACGATCGATGGGTGGAAGTGGGAGTTGCTGAGTAGGTGTTTCCTCGACGCATTTATACCCTAACATTATGTCCCCACTTGAAGGGTCTCAACCTTCTTCTCTCTGTCGATGGGCAAAGACGGTAGGTACGCTGTCACGGCCGCGGCGCTTGCAGCTGTGACGTGGACCGCCGTCGTGGCAATCCAGGTCTCGTCTTCCTAACGTCATGCGCAAGGTACTCCGTCGCTCGATCAGAAAGTTTCAGAATACCTCGGCGATCTTCGACTTACCACGCCAGCTCCCCGTCCGAGCCATCGGAACAAGCCAGCTCATCCGCCCAATTGCGTGATCAGTGCCGCAATAGCGTAGTGTAAAGTTCGAACATTCAGTCGGACAAACGTTCCATGCGAAATTTTGAGGGACAAAATCCTTGCTTGCAGAAGGAGTGTTCCAAGGCGGATGGCATGGAAGCTGGACCGCTGCGCAGGACCTAGAACTATGCCTCGAGCGGGTATGTAGATAGAGGAGGACATTGTGGTGCAAATGGTAATGGTGGGGACTCACGCGCTGACCCGATTCTTAATCACGAGCTTCGGAATATTGATCTCGTCGAGCGTCAGCTTCGAGTCTTTGTCTCCCGTAATGAAAACAAAAAAAATGACGGCGATGTCAGCACAGTGATGGATAAGACTTTTCCCTTGTCAGTTAGTGTCGGGTCCGGGTCAGCACCTATGTCGAACCCAAAGGCGCCTTTCCAGGTGACGAAGTCTTCGATAAGGGTGAGAAGGCAATCGTTCATGTGGATATGCTCCGGTTTAGCCCAGCTATGTTGTAATCAGCGTAGTTATCACTGTAAAAATGCCATGACTCATGAAACTACCGTGACCACACGAGGATTCTTCGTGTCGTCACCATCCCCGGCGTTCCCCTCGTTCGACTTGGCTGCCTTCTTGGAGCTGGGTTTCGCGAGCTCGGGAGTTGAAGATTTGAAGGTTTGGCCTTGGGAGCTGAGGGTTTCGGCATGGCGTGAACGAGGTTAGTGGTATTGGTCACTGACTGGACGGTACAGTGGTAGTGTATTTCGAACTCCGACCCCACAGGTCAGCGAAACTTGAAAGCGATTCGAAGGAGCAAAATCGGTCGCCAAAAGTGACTTGACGGCCGATTCGGGAGAACCGCTGGTGGAATAACAAGGATTGACTTGTCCTTGTTATGCACGGATAACCATTTTAGGAAAGGACACAATTATTAAGAAAGTGGCGCTATACTCCTACCAAATTACCTTTTTTGGTATATACAAAATATTTTCCCCTGACTGCATGTCCTACTTCACCCCCCTTATTCTCTGTATCTTGGTTACATCTGATGCTAATCATCCTAGCATACAATATAACATATTTGGCCGCTTAAAGTATTTTATTTGGGTCAAATGAGCTGTCTATGACCAGATTTAGGGGTAGAAAAACAAAAAAGCACTCATATTAGCTCCCTACACCATCCAGTCTTCATATAAATTAGATCAGAATGTTTAAGCACCTATATAATGTACTAGGAGACATGATCTCATAGTCCCAGAAGGATCAGTACAAAATTGAGTGGGATCTGACCACTACAGATAAGATACAGAGCGTGAGAAACTCTGATAGGTGAAGTGGACAGTGGTAATGCAGTAGTGCAGTAGGAGATTCACTCATTTGTACAGCACCACACTTCAACATCCCTTCCACCCCTGCATAGATATATAGGATATGTCCATTATGCATCCTAGGTTATTACTATTACTATGTAGGTATAATGAAGCACAAATGAGTGGATCTCCTACTGCACTACTGCATTACCACTGTCCGCTTCACCTATCAGAGTTTCTCACGCTCTATATCTTATCTGTATTGGTCAGATCCTACTCAATTTTGTACTGATCCTTCTGGGACTATCATCCTCTGGGTATTTGTATTTAGGCTTGCCTTTCACTTTTGATGCATTTAATAGGACAGGTGTATGAATATGCCACCACCTTCAATGACGAGGTATGTTCTGCGAGAGATTTCATCCACCTTGGCATCTCACTGAGATGTCCAGAAGATCAACTTCCTCAAAGACTCTAGGTCATGTATCGTGAAGATCATTTATATGGTCTGCCTGTACCTCATGTTTCCGTTCGTGATTACACACACTTTGTGTAAGTACCACAAGAAACATTAGCAAATATAGTGTTGTGTGATGTGCCCCTTTTAGGGGCAAGAATAGTACAACTTTTGACACTGTGACAACACTACTAAATATGGATGGGATTATTAAACTATAATGTGCTGTAACAGGCATTGCTGTAGAGTGGCTGTGCCAATAACAGTGTGTTATAGTTTAACAATCTCATCCATATTTAGTAGTGTTGTCACAGTGTCACAAGTTGTACTATTTTCGACCTAAAATGGGCACATCAAGCAACATAATATTTGCTAGTGTTTCTTGTGTACCCTAGCACCAGCAGCAAGCCAATCACCTGAGCTCCTTCAGATAATCTTCAACTGGGGTTGACTCTGGAGGTACATTATGGGCATACTCAACAATGAAACAATGTGTTGACACCTATACAGGAATGTGAATCCTATTTTCAGTTCAGCTTGTATGAGATTGATGTGATAAGGTCGATTGCATACGGACTTGCCATTGGAACCATAGTCACTGGTACGACCATCATTATCTATGCAGAGCATAAGGAAACCTTTGATTCTCAGACCAGGTGCTAAACGTCATACCACAGTGATGTTCCTTGTGTGCATGTATACATTGTGGCATCAAAGTAAAGCTGCGCTGGTCATTATAATCATCAACTTTATTGTATGTATGCAAATGTTTAATCATCATGTTGTGACTTACTGTGTCTTCAATCAAAGGCATTCATTGTTCCTATGTTCATTGTTTTGGCTTTGTTCGATTTGGATACCACAAGCAAGTAGGCAGATTCAGGGTTGAACACACAAACTCACTTAATGGACAGTGATACCTGTTTCAGGAATCACCTGGTCTTGACATAAGCTGGACAATAGGTGAAACAGATATCAGAATACATGTTCATCATTCTGTCCGTATTGGTGATCAATCAATCACGAACAAGTTAGCAATCGGACTTGAACATTATAGCCATTCTCAAAAATAATGACATGCCATGAAAGAAAAAAAAAGGTTGGGAGTGAGGTGGGGTGAGCGTGGGAACGTGAGATGTCACCCGACTGGGGCTTGGGGGCATACACTGATGTACGACAATCTTGTACGATCACCCCCACCTAGCCAAGCTGTGCGAGCTCCATGCCCCAGTCACCTGGTCCCCATCACAGTCAAGAGTCCCGAGAGGGCCAGCCTGGCCAGAATGATGGTAAGATAACTCAATATATGCGTGGCTAGCAGAAGGGAATGAGCAGAGACTGTAACAGACAATGATGAAAGTCTATACAACGACGGCAAGAGGATCCAATTCTTGGTACAGTTCACGCCCCTTCCACCACCCCAAAAGTCTGGTGAAAAATGACGCAAAAACACCAAAATCAAGCCTAACAATGCGCTTATGTACATCCACAAAGACAATTCTTTCATCAATTTCATCGGCCTGTGTCTCAGAAAGTTCAACCGTGCCAACCTTTCAGCCTCAATCAAATATGGCCACCTAGTCCGAACCCCACTTGAATTCAAGTATTCAATCCCCCCCACCCAGCTTCAGGACATCAACCTTACTTCAAATGACGACTTTGCGGAGATGATCAAACAAGTGAAAACACGGCCCAAAGCTGAAGTCAAGGTTGTTGTTGATGAGATAAAGGTTTGCCTACTGCATGATTTGTGAATATCAAGTGTGTGGTCCAATCTCATCACAATACTACAGCTCCCTAGTACGGATGATGATGACGAGGATGAAGATCATGAAGAGCTCGATAATGACGCACCTGCCACAAAGAAAAAGAAGGTACATGCCTGCTTTCAATCTGATATCCCAATGTCAAACTGTGCCTGTTACTAGGGACCACTGCCTGAAGAGATTGAGCAAGCAGAGCTTATCGACCAACTTAGCAACATGTATAAATGTGAAGACCATTCATGCAGGTATAACATCTGCTGGGTTTCTGAAACCTCATACCAGCACATTCATTTGACCCATCAACATCTCCATGCATGGGCTGCTGCAATCGTACATTTGCTAGTAGACTACTATACAGCTGACTTTTCAAGGGTATACTCATCTTTTATCAAACTCTAGCAAGATCCCAAGAACAATAGCGATCTTGAGACACCTTCAAACATGAAAATGTTTGACCCACCAGCCCACACCAACGATCCGGATGGTGCACTTCTCGCCAAACGACGCTTGTCCACCAATGCGGCTACCAGTACCTCATCACCACAAGTTGTTGTTAATTTCGATGGATTAGCAGAGGTTTTATCAGGTCTCCAGGGAAACCAGCGCTCTTCAGCTCACAGACACCGAGATGGAGGGCCACATCCAAATGGTACTCATGCTCAGGCTACTAATTGCAGTGGACTCCCTCCGAAGATTACACTTGAAGAATTTTGCTTACAATACCATCTTTCACAAGCAGTCCACACGAAGCTCACCACTCTCAGCATCACTGGTCCACATGCCCTTCACTTTATCAGCAATGATATTCTTTCAAACACCAGATCTTTGGCTGTGGGTGAACTGGCCGATGTTCGCAATGCAGAAGCTTGATGGTTACAGGATGGTTTCAATTGACAAATTGTTGCTTCAGCATAAGCCCTATGTACTTTTATGACTACCTTTCTTGAGCGATGCTGTACTATAACAAGGATGCTGGGCAAATGTCTATTATGCTAGACCCTGTAACTGGAGTGCGAGAAAAATCCAAATGTCATCTCAGGAGTCACAACTTCACAAGCTTGATAAAGCTCATAGTATGCAGAGCATGCACTAAAGAAGGAGATTCCTTGCTGTCGTAAGTGACACTTGATTGCTGACCATGCTTGCTCAATCGGATTGAGATCTGGTGAGTACAGAGGAAGATACTCGATTCGACAACCTAGTGAAATCTTATGAGCATGTAGAATCTCAAAGGAGTCCATATAAAGCTTGCCATAGCCCTCTACAAGCTCGATGATGTCTGGTGCATGATGGATATGGGTGTTGTCCATGACCAAGACGCTGCACGGACCAGGATATGGTGACATCAAAGGCAGCTGTAAAAAGAATCAGCTATGCACATCCAACATGTCATGGGAATTGGATTGGATGTTACCACATCATCACACAGGTACTCATAGTAGGTGTTGTGCATGAATGATCCCTCAAGAACCCTCAAGGCAAAGATGCCTCTTCCCAGTGCCATGGCCCCCACCAATGAAAAGCGCCGCTTGCACACAAACAGTTGATGTTGCTCTGCCCGCTGACCTCTTGGAGCCCTACCCCATAGACGTGCATAGGTTCAATCATCTTTCGAAACCTCATCAATTGTAACAAGGTAGTTGGTTGGGTATTGGCCGATGTGACGTATAAAATCTGCCTGGGCTAATGGGTCACGTTCAGAGGCAAGCTTTTGGATACACTTGACACTAAGCCCTGCACGTTCGAGTGTTCTGTGAATGGTTGCCATTGACATAGGAAGATGCTGATATCGAGCAAGATGACTTCGGTATTCATCAAGGAAAAGTGATGGTTTGTGGCAAGCAAGAGCTTGTAAGTAATCACAATCTCTACATACAAGATTGCGAGGTCAGCCATGTCCTACTGCTAAGGCTTTAGCAACATCTCCAGTCCACTGATGGTGATGGATAGTTCATTTGAGCATAGACAAAGAGAATGCAGTGATGTGACAAATCTCTTGATCAGAATCACGTCCATGAGCTTTGAGTCACAATGCAGCTAGCTTGAGATCATTGCTAATCTTGCGATTGCCTATGGTATGGATGTGACGGTCACATAGGGCATTACCGTACAGTCCTTAGAGCTAAGTTGGGTGGATGACTGGAATTCTCATGCTTACACCACCCCACCTGCAACCTTTTTTTTCGTGGCATGTCATTATTTTTGAGAATGGCAATAATAAATTAGGAGAGTTGATGGCTACATACATTAAGTATCGCCCAACATGTTGTGTTGCATTTCTCCTTGGTCTCCGTTGCCAAAAATACAGAAGAAAACACTGGGAGAGGCCCTCAGAGGTAGTGTGTGGACTAAAAAAGCATTGACTTGGCCTAGCATGACCTTGTGCCTGAGGAACCAAAGCTTCTCTGCTTGAAATCCAGTAGGTCCTTCCAGGAAGTTTAAATGTGAGATCATTGTGAAATTAACCCATTTCAGATCTGATTGCCTTCTCATGCGTCCTATTGGGGGTCGCGGCTAGGCAGGCTAAGCCAGTGGAGAGTTGTGGCAGACTGACTTCTCAGCCTGAGACGGACATTGTGATTGGATGATCTGTTGAGGTTATTTGAAGTCATTCTGGGGCCTGGTACCTCTCTGGTTCTGGGTCCAAGCTCTAGGGTCTTTAGAAGTCACTGGCAGTGTGGTTTCGCAGATTATGCATGTAAAACAAAGGATATTGACTTGGTGTGATAGCAGTGGCACGCTGGGGAGGGGGGGGGTCCTCCACCCACTGATCACATGTTCCAACTTTCACATAGTGGAGACTCACAGAGTTGCGAACCCAAGAAGTATGGCTTGCGTACTCGACCACCCTTAATAGAAGATGTTTTACGAGATACAAATAGTGTTGCCGCAACTCTGGCTTATGTAATAACTCCAAGCTGAAGCCAATATCAGTTTGAGCCAAGCTTCCAGCAGCCAAGCCATGGGAAAAACCGCTTGCCAGCACAGCTTTTGTAGCTCAGCTCTTGGCTTGAAGCCAGTTTGAGCTCGCCTGTCACCACCCATAGTTACCAACGTACGAGTCTGTACAGCCACCATCGTCTATGATCCACATGTTCAATATCATTGAACGTCATGCCCACACAGTGAGCGGTATGTTGTTCGTTATATCTCACACATCTCATGATCTCAATATTCATCTAGGCTTTAGCACTTTATTGTATCAGTCTCCCATTTCGAACTTCCGTGCATGGACCCGCCCTCATTATGCACTTGTCGCCATGTGGATAGACTGTCCATTATTTATCGCCGCAATCTATATTCCTGGTCTACTGTTACAAGTTCTTTACTACATTTTCGAGCTGAATGCTTCAGTCAAGTCACTTTCCATTGGGGTTTTTGGCCACAAGTCAGTCAGTACCATCACACATTGCACACTGTTCACCACTCCAACTGATGTTCATTGTCTCAGCCCCATCGTGATATTGGACCACTCATTTTTTCATCCATTGTCTCACAATGTCTGGCATGTTTTCCTTCGTCTTCTATCCTTTGGAATTGACTGTCACATATTCCTGGTGTTATTACAACATATTCCTGCCTTGTGCCATCATTTTGATTGTTCCATTCTTTTTCTCTTCTGCCTGGCCAGTATCAAGATCTATCATATGCCCTATGTCTTGCCAGTATATTACCGTGTTTATTCTGTGCAGAGTTTAACGTAATCAGATTCTCTACCAAGAGAGTGAGATTCAGACCATTACTACACTTCCTTTGTCCCCCCCACCAAGTTGCATGGCCAGACCCCACTCATATCTTCAAACAACTTCTGATCATAATTCTGTCATCTTTGATATCCAGAATGTCTTCTCGACATGGGCTCTTCAACTGAAAATTAAGTGTTTGTTCAACTCTCCTCATGTGTAGTGCTCCCTTGACACCTATGACAAGCCACTCCAGTGACTGGTCAGCATCCAGCGACTCATCACAACCTTCCTTTCCTGATTCTAGGATTATATTTATGCAATCAGCATCTAAGCAAGGATGGAGCAAGGATGACTTTGGCAATGGTCCCGTCTCTGACTTGACTGCGCTGGCCAACGAGGTCACACCACCTGATCAGCGCTTAGTTCAGGCAGCCGTGAGGCCAACTAGCCACAACAATACCATTGCTCCGCACACTGGTTTCCTTACTCAAGCACTTCAATCTGCCAGCGCAAATCGCTGCCTGGACATCATCAAAGCTCTTCAAGGTCCATTCTATCACAAACTAGTCAGTCAAATCGTCTTCATAGTACCAATTTTCATCAATTATTGCAGGTTTTCGACAATGTTACACCTGAAGAATACAACACTTTATCACTCCTCATATCCAAGGATCACAGGTATCGTTTTTCTGCAAAGTAGGTAGATCTAACACTCGTAGATCAAATTTTTACTCATCACGTGTTCCAACAGACTCATCTATCATCCAGATCTCTCCCAGCTTGTTGCAATGGTTCCATACGAGATTCATGAGCTCGCCATGAATAACTTCTCCGAGCGTGTCCACAATCTCCTTCAACCGTTTCAGTTGTCTGATGATATGGATGTCATGGCAATCGTCAATGGCAACCTCGCCATCAGTGACAGAGACTTTGAAGTCATCCCCAATTTCCACCTCTCTTTACGTTCATTGCACAACTATGGTGGACAAGCCCTGATCCCTTGGTGGGTCGGTGAATGTGGATTCAGCTCAACTGTCACCACAATGCTACGTCAGCTAGGTGCAGCTGCCAAAATGGCTCCCGAAATGGACCTCATGTTGATGATCTCCATCCGAGAGAAAAAATGCAAGCCCCCGCCCTACGGGCATGCACTCTGAACTAGTCCCAAACTCCATCGCTCAGACTTCGATCATACCACATCCATCGTAACACTAGATCCTGTTGTTGTGGGAGATGTAACCTGGGTGGAGATTAAGTCAATCAAGCTTCACATATTTCTTCGAGGAGACGACGGCAACTTCGATTTTTCGGGCAAAGGTCCACTCTGTGCACAAGGGGTAAGTACATTATTCTAGCTGTTGATTTTGTTGATTTTCTGCCTTAGTCTGTGTTCCCCAACATGCAGATGGATACCATCAACCAACTGCTTAACCTGGCCACCAAATGCCTGTTCCTCAAGATCACCAGCATGATGGAGGAGGTACAGGCCAATCATGCCAAGATCCGCCCCCTTTAACAGGCTAGTACAACGGCATCCTTCCCTTGTGAATGGTCCTCGCTCCTCCACGCCGCCTACCACAGTCTCTCCAACACTGCCTACAAGCGATACTGCAAGTGGTACAACCAACTGCCACCCATAAACAACTCTAATGACCCACCCCCTGGCGGTCCTGGTGGCCCTGGTGGCCCTGGTGTTCCCGGCCCTTCCAGGAAGCAGCCCTCCACTCCCAAACCCAGCCCCTCCAGCAAGCAACCCACCTCCCATTACTCTTCATCTTGGGGGCAGCAGGGAAAATCCCACAAGCGCCGCCGCTCTGGTAAAAAGGCTGGCCGAAAATAGGTAAGAATGTCATTAAAGTCCTCAACATGCTTGCATTAACATAAACATTGCAGGGTTAAGCCAGATCTGGGCACATTGTAGAGCAGTGCTGTGACTTCGTGTGTCTTGACTTCATGTGTTGTGTGTCCTTGTGCGTGTCCTTGTACCAATGTAGCATGTTCGTGTAGTAGCACCAATGGTATCAATTCTATGTACATCATAATATAGAGCTTGAATATGATTTATGTCGCTAGATATGCGAGGGATGGACTGTTGGTACACCAATGCAGTGCGTATACAGAACTGACGGTAGTCAAACCGATTACATGTGTGAATATATGACAATTCTCAGTGCTGCGCTCGAGATTCACATCTTTCCTTATTACACACTCAAATGCACAGAATGTCCGGTACTAGAGTCAAAGGGTTCATTGTACTAACTACAAAAGCTCTGCTACTGACTCAACTCAGAGCTCCAAGTTAGTCTCCCGACTTCTCAGCTTTGAGTCTGATCTCTGTCTCTCAGATCTCTTGTCCATAGGTCATGCCTCGCACATCTCACTGTGTTAACAATCTTGTGGCCCCTTCCCAACCTGATGTTCCTGTCACTCAACCCTTGCACAGTGGCCCTGCAAAGCGACCTCAGCAGCGGTCGGGATCAACATCTGACACCCAGACAGTGGTGCCTTGTCCTCGGCTGCACAGCTCAAAGTCCTCAACCACCGCTGCTCACCTCCCTTCCACACTGGCCCATCATCAACCTATGGACCATCTCTTGGAAAAAGAGATCATCATCGACAACCCTTCAAGCTCTGACACTGAGTCCAGCGATGGACTTCTTCACCATCGATCACGTCGTCACGAGGCTGAGGCTGATGACGTGATGCAGCTGAACTCGTCCACTGACCCCCTCTGCAACTTTGAGGAACAGGAGAAAGTCCTGTCTACTGCAGATATCTGACATTTTTTTGATAGGACTTCAGAGGAAACTGTATGCAAATATTGCAAGTAAATGGAAGAAGCCAACAAATGGCAGGTCTGGCTGGAAAGTGTCAAAGCCGTAATGGCTCGAGGCTATACTCTTAATGAAATCCGGGAAGCATTGGCGGAGGGCAGAGCACTTGCATTGCTTCCTCCTTGCCATTCAGAAGCTTCATCAACAAACAGTGCAAATCCTAGTGACTGCCCATTGATCCCTCCTTTCTTGCTAGAGCAATTACACGATCACCTTGTGGCCTTCATCGTCACGGATGATCAGGTGCAGGTCATTTACTCTCATTTGATTCCAAGGACCAGGGCTATTACTAACAGGTACCTTCACAGTCTCTTAATGTCATTGAATGCAAAGAATTCCGACAACTTCTACTTCTTCTCCACCAGGACCTCAAGGATTCTCAGATCCCTCACCGTACAAAAATCCGTGAGGACATCATCAGTGCATGGCAATGATATTTCATGGTGTTGCAGGCTGAGCTGGCCATAAGTGTCGAGTTCATAGAGCTGACTATGAGCTAATATTTCACAGATTGCTCCTGGTCGGATCTCCCACACAGCTGACATCTGGTCAAATGACAACTGACGCCCATTCCTGGCGATGACTGCACATTGGATCTCAGAAGAACCCAGCACCGGCACCTTGAAATTCAAATCGGCATTATTAGCATTTCACAGGATTCATGGGAACCACTCAGGAAAATCACTGGCAAAGACCATACTCTATCTTCTGGATTGTGCCAAGACCACAGTGAAGGTGATCATCCCACTGGTGCAAGAGGGCAGCCAGCTAATTCTTTGTACTCTCTTAGGTCGGACATTTTACAATGGATAACACAAGTAACAACAAGACCTGTATACAAGAGCTTGAGACCCTACTTCATGCGTGTGACGTAGAGTTTGACGCACTTGATTGCCTTGTTATGTGTTTCCCGCATGTCATGCATATTTGCACGACCCACATCATCAAAAGTTTCACAGACAATGAACTCACCACCATTGCCGACGCCTGGATTGGTGTTTTCCCTGATGGAGACAAGCACGAAGCATATGTTGAGGCCGTTAGATTGGATCCCATCACCATGGGTCGTGACATTGTGCGGGTTATTCGAGCATCCGGCCTACATCATGATGAGTTCCTGGACACTGTCAAGACAGGTAATATGAAGAATTGGTTCAAGGGCCCCACGGGTGAGGCAGAGCAGGTTCCCGAACTGGAACTACTGCATGATGTGAAGACACACTGGGATTCCACCTATGCAATGATCAATCGTCTTCGTGCTTTACGTCTGGTATGTGATGTTCATTCATGC
>MU121025.1:0-22972 GCA_014904835.1 Paxillus ammoniavirescens
AATCAATTTGAGAGAGGCTCACCTTGTCAAGAAAAATCTGTTGAATGTAGAGGGGAAGAGAGGTGAGGGAAGGAAGAGAAGGAGACACACAGGATTCTGATGGCCTTAGGGCTCAAGCACTGCTATGCTCGAGGACGCCGAAAAAGGAAACTCACGTGGGATTAGTGAAATTAGCGAAATATGCACTGTTATGCACTGCTACGCGAAATATGCGAAATATGCGAAATATGCAACATATGCAACATACATGAACTACGTGAACTATGCACAATATCCAAATTAGGCGGCGCGTAGACCATGTCACTCCCCCTTTCCCACCCGTCGCCCGTTACTTTATAGACGAGTCTATCGACTCGTTGGGGGCTTCGCCCCCAATCCCCCCAGTACGCTGCAGGATGATGGCTGGACCACTGCTGGAACATGTTGGCTGGCCGAGGAACGAGGCCATGGCAACATGTTCCAGCAGTGGTCCAGCCATCATCCTGTCATCCTATTTATTATCTTAACTCCATCCTATACACTGCAGGATGACAGCTGGACCACTGCTGGGGACATGTTGCCATGGCCTCGTTCCTCGGCCAGCCAACATGCCCCAGCAGTGGTCCAGCCATCATCCTGTCATCCTATTTATTATCTTACTTCATCCTATACACTGCAGGGTGATGGGTGGACCACTGCTGGGCACATGTTGCCATGGCCTCGTTCCTCGGCCAGCCAACATGTCCCCAGCAGTGGTCCACCCATCACCCTGTTATCCCATTTATCATTTATCATTATCATTTCCCTCCATCATAGTTACAGCACATATTTTTATTTTAAAATATAGTTACATATTATCTATTATACACAAATGCCCCAGGCAAGCATCACACATTTTGAGTGTCGACCACATATTATCATGGGTCATCATGGCATGCAGACCTGAGCATTGGCACAGGCAACACCCTGATAGCATGTCCAAGGTGTCCTAGGCTCAACCCCCTCAAAACACCAACTCTGCCAGGTCATCAGTCCATTTTCAATACCCTGCATGCATTTTCGAGGCAACAGGGTCATTTTTGAGATGACATCTCTGTTTTCAACACATCACATCCACTTTTGAGTGGGCAGGATCACTATTGAGGTGACAAATCTGTTTTTTGAAACAACAGGTCCATTCATGAGTGTCCAAGGCTCAAGCAGCTCAAAACACCAACTTCCCAACATGGCACATCCATTTTCAACACATCAGATCCACCTGCA
This sequence comes from Paxillus ammoniavirescens, assembly GCA_014904835.1. Lineage (NCBI taxonomy): Eukaryota > Fungi > Basidiomycota > Agaricomycetes > Boletales > Paxillaceae > Paxillus > Paxillus ammoniavirescens. The sequence continues at coordinate 1,243 of MU121025.1, forward strand.
AAACGACGCAATCACTTTTGAGGTGATGGGTCCCATTTTGAGGTAATGGCTCCGTTTTTGATATGTCGGGTTTACTTTCAAGGCAGTGGGTCCATTTTTTACATGTTGGGTTAACCTTCGAGGCGCTGGGTCCATTTTTGACACATCGGGTCCAATCGTGAGACAGCCCGATTGTTTTTGAGGTGGTCTGTCCGTTTTTTACATGTCAGGTTTACTTTTGAGGTGCTGGGTCCGTTTTTGACACGTTGGGCCCACTTTTGACACGTCAGGTCCAATTTTGAGATGGCGGGATCCATTTTGAGGTGACCTGGTCCATTTTGAGGTGGCAGGGCCATTTCTGAGGCAGTGGGTCCATTTTTGAGGCGGTGGTTCCGTTTTTGACATGCCGGGCTTACTTTCGAGGCCATGGGTCCATTTTCAACACATCAGGTCCAATTTTGAGACAGCAAGACCCGTTTTGAGGCAACTGGGTCCGTTTTGAGCAGGCAGGGCTGTTTTTGATGTGGTCCATCCGCTTTTGACATGTCAGGTTTACTTTTGACACATTGGGCCCACTTTCGATACATTGGGTCCAATTTTGAGACGGCGGGATCCATTTGGAGATGACTGGATCCGTTTTGAGGTGGCAGCACCGTTTTTGAGGCAGTGGTTCTGTTTTTGACACGTTCAGCTTGCTTTTGAGGCAGTGGGTCCGTTTTCGATACATTGGGACCAATTTTGAGATGGCGAGATCTGTTTTGAGGCGACTGGGCCTGTCTGGGGTGTGTGGCACAGATCAGCACGCTCGTGGACCTGGGTATGGGATTGGGCTGTGTCATGCCCGTTCGGCATGCTCAAAGGCATCAGGGAAGGGGTGGGCCATGTGGTGTTGATGTGGGGTCGACATGACGCCAATGTGGCCCGTTTGGCATGCTTGTGGGCCTTCGGGAAGGCACTGGGCCCTTTTGTGGCCATTTTGCGTCCTCGTGGGCCTTGGGGCCAGTGGGTGGCTTCTCTGGGGTCCATACGGGCCATTTCACATCCTCGTGGGCCTGGGGATCGGTTGTTTTGGGGCCGTCTGCGGTGCTGGTTGCACCGTTTCATGTGTGGCTGCGCCGTTTCACACGGATGCGCCGTTCGGCATGCTGGTACATCGTTCGGTGTGCAGGTGCTGACCTTTTCGTGGCCTGTTGAAGTGATGGTGGTGGGAGTAGGTGGTGAGAGCGTTGGGGTTGTCGGGGGAGACAGCGTGTGTTAGTAATAACAGTTGGAAACTTTGGGTCTTACTCAACCTGTTAACCAAGAAAGGGTGGCCACATGGCTTTTTACCCGGTAAGTGAAATACACGAAATACGCGTGATATCCGAATTAGGCGACGTGTAAGTTCGTCATCCCCCCTTTCCCATGCGTCACCCGTTACTTTAGTAGACGAGTCTATTGACTCGTTGGGGGCTTCGCCCCCAAACCCCGCAGTACGCTGCAGGATGATGGCTGGACCACTGCTGGGACATGTTGCCATGGCCTCGTTCCTCGGCCAGCCAACATGTCCCAGCAGTGGTCCAGCCATCATCCTGTCATCCTATTTATTATTTTAACTCCATCCTATACACTGCAGGATGATGGGTGCACCACTGCTGGGCACATGTTGCCATGGCCTTGTTCCTCGCCCAGCCAACATGTCCCAGCAGTGGTCCACCCATCATCCTGTCATCCTATATATTTCTTATCTCTATGCTGCAGGGAGATGGGTGAACCACTGCTGAGAACATCTTGCCATGGCCTCATTCCTCACCCTGGCAAGATGTTCTCAGCAGTGGTTCACCCATCTCCCTGTCATTCTATTTATTCATTATCTTCAATTCCCATTCCCATTCCCATTCCTATACTTCTTACTTTTACATTCAACTAACATTCAACTATTCAACTACAATCCCTAATCCTAATCCTAACAATTACTCCAATACATTTCTCAGTACTTCTGTATATACTACATTCCGAGTCAAGTTGTTCTCTTGTCCTGATCAAAACACCACCTTTACATTCCGAGGATTCGTGCACCAAGACAGAGCCACATACAGCTGCCCATGCAAAAACACTCCACTTCATAGATCCAATCCAACCTGCTTCACGCTCTGCCCTTGCACTTTGGGGGCCATTTTTGAGGTGGTCCGTCTGTTTTTGCCACCTCAGGTTTACTTTCAAGTCAGTGCATCCCTTTTCCACACATCAGGCCCACTTTCCATACGTCGTGCCCAATTTTGAGACGGCGGGATCTGTTCTGAGGCAACTGGGTCCGTTTTGAGGTGGCAGCACTGTTTTTGAGGTGGTGGCTCCATTTTTGAGGTGGTGGTTCCGTTTTTGACACGTCGGGTCCAATTGTGAGACAGCCCAATCGTTTTTTTAGGCCACTCAGGGGTCCATTTCAAGCAGGCAGGGCCATTTTCAAAGTGGTCCATCCATTTTTGACATCTCGGGTTTACTTTCGAGGCAGTGGGTCCATCTTTGACACATCGGGTTCACCTTCGAGGCGCTGGGTCCGTTTTCGACACGTCGGGTCCAATTTTGAGACAGCAGCATCTGTTTTGAGGCGACTGCGTCCGTTCAAAGGCAGCAGGGCCGTTTTTGAGGTGGTGGCTCCATTTTTGAGGTTGTAGTTCCGTTTTTGACACGTTGGGCTTACTTTCGAGGCAACAGGTCCCGTTTTCAACATGCCAGGTCCAATTTCGAGATGGCGAGATCCATTTGGAGGCAGGGAGTGAGTGGTGAGCGGTTTGTGAGTTTGCGCCATTTTTGGTAACGCGAGTTTCCGTGGCTGTTCTCACGGCCTCCATGAATGTAATGGGCGAGGATAACAGCACCCGAGAGGACGCCGAAAAAGGAAACTCACGTGGCATTCGCAAAATTAGCGAAATATGCGCTGTTACGCACTGCTATGCGAAATACATGAAATATGCGACCTACACGAACTACGCGGGATATCTGAATTAGATGATGCGTAGACAATGTCACTCCCCCCTTTCCCACCCGTCGCCCGTTACTTTATTCGTATTCTAAGTTAGCCGAGGCACGAGGCTAAACGTAGAATGTAGTCCATGCATGAATAAGCAAGGTGGCGCAGTAGTTTTCTTTCTTCTGCCCACCGCGCGACATCCTCCCTAGTAGGTAGAGGACTCGATACTCAACGCTTTTGTCTTCTCGCAAATACAAAATGCTTTTCGGCCTAGAAGACCCAAACGACGCCGTCGTACCGGATTTCACGACCGAAGAACACGTTGACGCCCATCAACAATTAATCGACAATGGCATTCCCGAAGCCCAAGCTTCCACCGTCCTAGTTAACCTATGGACACAAGCCAACGAGAAAGACAAAGCCCGCTGGGCTGAAAGAGTAGTGCAAGAGGCCTTAGCAGAAGAGGAAGCGGACAGACGCACAGCTGAAGACGAAGCTCAGCGCCAAAGAGAAGTAGACAAAGAAGACGCCAAAATTCTGCAGGAAGAGCGTCGCAAAAACAAGGGCAAATTTGCCCCTGTCAAGCACGTCAAGGTTCCCCTCGAACCTATCATCCTCCCTTCACAGAACGCCCTTCGCAAACTCAAAGCCGGAAACTTCTGCAAACTCTGGTACTTCACCAACAATGGTCTCACAGACGCAGAGCAATCCGGCGCTTGCACCCTCGACAACAACTATCTCACACTGTCCCAAACTCCTGACGGAATGCCGTCTTTCGTCCCAGCCGTCATCGCCAAAGACAAGACCCCAGTCATCCAAGACGAAAACCTCACCTGGGAACAGTTCGAACAAGCGGCACTCCGCATGGTCGATGCCATGCGCGATCACGAATGGAGAGATGACCGCATCGAGATGCACCTCAAGTTCTGGACCGCCCTTGAGAACCACCCATGGCGCCACTCCTGTTCGAAGTACTCCCCTGAAGCCTTATTACGCTACCAAGGCCAACAGCACCGCCGCTGGCACCAGCTCGTAGCAACCCCCAAAGCGTTCAGCTTAGCAGAGCTACAGCAAGAGCTGATCGAACAGGCTTGCGAACATCTCATGCATCAAGACAAAGTCAACGAGATCCAGAAACTGAACTCCGTGTGTAGACCCATTCCCTTTTATTACCATCAAACTAACTTTCCCTTCCCCCCCCTTTTTCTTTCCATGCAACCCTCGTTTATTCCCCCCCCCCTTTTTCCCTTCCCCACCGCGGTTGGCACCTGTCCAAACCCTGCCAACTTACACTTTCACCCGCACATCGGTTCGCACCACAAATGCCAACTGTGCACCCGCATCATGCCACCCGTGCACCCACATCCTGCCATCCGTGCACCACCACCCTATGCCACCTGTGCACTATTACCACACGCCACCCGTGCACTATCATCACTTGCCACCCATGCGCTACCATCACATGCCACCCATGCACTATCATCACATGCCACCCGTGCACTATCATCACATGCCACCCGTGCCCAATCCCCCCCCACTTTACCCTCGCACCTGTACAACTGTGCCCATCATGCACCACATTCTCGCCACCTGCACACCATATGCATGCCACCTGTGCAACTCCATGACAACAGATCAACGAGAAATACTCTGCACTGTTCGCCCGAACTCCATCTACCTCGTCATCCACTCCCTCTCCTATGTATTCCAATGCACTCAGAGGGCACAAACACCCACTTTCCCCCCCGAGTTCGCGTCAGAGACCAGATGAGTATACCCACAAGAGACAATGCTCCTTTCAGTCATCTGGTGACTGCGACAGAAACGAGCCGAACTCACTCCCTGCGTGCTCCGTCTGCCTCGGGCGTTTTAGCCACAACGTCATCTATTGCAACGCCACCCACACCTGGGACAAAGCCCACCCAATGTTTGCTGAACGCCACAGAACAGCCCTCTATGCCAAAGATGGTCGTCTCCTCTGCTGCAAATGGCAAAAGGACGAAGGTTGCAATGAAAAGCACGACGCCAAACATATCTGCTCGGGATGTGGCTCTGCCACTCACGGAGCTCAGCACTGCCCTCGTGCTCAGAAGCCACGTGCCCACAACTCCCTATAAGCCTGATGCTTGGGAACGAGCCCTTCGGTCAGCTAACCTAATAGATCGCTTTCATAAGATTCCGGAAGGTCTTCGTCACGGTTTCAATTTAGATTTCCCTCACATATCACACGTACAGTCCCCGCCTAATAAAGATTCTGTGACCGTTTATAGCGAAGAACTCCATAAAACTATACATAAGGAAATATCTAAGCAAAGATATATAGGCCCCATTCCCATTTCCATCATAGAATCCCTAATTGGGCCTTTCCAATCATCCCCCCTTTCCATTGTCCCTAAACCGGGTTGCCCAGGTAAATATAGATTAGTTCAGAACTTCTCATTCCCTTTAACCCCATCATACATACACCCGAACCCTTCCATTAACTCATGCATCAACGCCGAGAATTTTCCCTCTACATGGGGCAAATTTTTGGTCGTGTACCTTTTAATTTCTCGTCTTCCCCCAGGCTCTGAAGCTGCCACCCGGGACGTCGCCGAAGCCTACCGCACCATTCCCCTGCACCCATCACAATGGCCCGCAGCAGTTGTCCGGATATCAGACACAAATGCATGCATTGACACATGTACTGCTTTTGGAGCCACCCCATCAGCTGGAGGTTATAGACATTTAGCAGATGGTGGAGCTGAAATAGCCCGTGCACGAGGAATCAGCCCCTTAGACAAATGGGTAGACGATCACCTTTTCATACGGATCCCACATTCCTTTTTAGCACAATACAACACCATGCGTCAGCAATGGAATCGAGAGATCACCCCATCTGGCATGTGCCAGACAGGCAGCCGCATTTGGTATGGAGGTAAAAAGCTACATGACAGAACACTCGAGGAATTCAGCGAAGATTGTTCGTTCCCTTTGATAAACTTATCCCAGTGCTCCCCCCGTGACTCCCATGACCAACAATTTTCCTACAACCTAGACGATGTTGACCGGCTTTCCGAGGAACTGGGCATTCCCTGGGAAATCACCAAAGACCAACCATTTGGTAACTCAACCATCTATATAGGATTTGTTTGGGACATCCAGGCCCGATCCGTGTCACTTAGCCCCGCAAAAGTGGAAAAATACCTACATGCCATCCGAACCTGGGAAGAACGCCGTACACACGTTCTTCAAGATGTACGAGAGCTATATGGTAAACTCTTACACGCTTCATCGGCCTTACGTCGTGGCAGGGCATACCTCACAAGCTTAGAACGCATGCTGGCCATCTGTGCCTCGCACCCTTTCATGCCTCACCGCCCTGACAAACACGTTGCCGCTGACCTAACTTGGTGGACCGACAGGCTCAAAGCAGGCGAAGTTTCACGGCCCATAAAACCTCCTCCCTCCTTCCTTGACCTCAAAGCCTACTCCAATGCTAGCTCTGGCATCGGCATTGGAATCATCATCAACAACTGCTGGCGAGCCTGGAGGCTCATCCCAGGCTGGCAAACCGCTAGGGGTTCCAAACGTGACATCGGATGGGCAGAAGCGATCGGATTTGAGCTCCTCATCCTCACACTTAATGAACTCACCCAGCCCAACAGCCATGTCATCGTTTTTGGCAACAACATGGGCGTCGTCGAAGGATGGTGGACAGGTCGCCATCGAAACACAGAAGTCAACTCCATGTTTAAACGAATACATGGTTTCCTCCTTGACTCGCCTCGCCTTGTTGCAATCCACACTGAATACGTGCCCAGCGAAGACAATCCTGCCGATGGACCCTCTCGAGGTGCCTACCCGCCGCAATCTCTCCTCCTTCCCCGCATCCGCATCCCCACCCCCCTCCTCCCTTTCATCGTCGATGCCTCAGATGACCTCACGCCAACAGAGCTTCGCCTCCAACGTGAAGGAGCCTACAATCGCCCCGCCAACAAGGTCATTGACCGCATTAGGCTCTGGAAAGAGGCGCTTGACCGCACCTCAGCGTTCACCCGAGAAGAGGAAAATACCGTCCATCAATGCCTCCTCCATTCCTGATCCTAACGTCAACCCTCGTTTCGACGTTCCGTTGCTTAACCCAACCTCCCCCAAACCCATCGTTCCACCACGCCCATACCGAGCCGGCCTCACCCCCCTCCCATCGCAACTACGCCCTCATTGCCTCGCAAAAGACCGTCTACGCCTCTGGTTACCCTCCAATAACACTGCCCGTGTCATCTCCACACCAGACAACCCTAATTCCCCTCGTATATCTGATAAACAACTCGACCGGATCCTCGAAGTCATGGGAGCGTCTTGGGCAGAGAAAACGAAGGAATCTTATGGATCAGGCTTACTTGTCTACCACGTATACTGCGACATTCACGACACTCCCGAATCTCAACGCTGCCCTGTTTCGGTCACACTTCTCCTTGCCTTCCTCTCCAGCTGTGCAGGTACTTATTCAGGCTCAGCCATCTCCAACTACGCTGCGGGTTTACGAGCCTGGCACCTTCTACATGGCTACCCTTGGAAAATAAGCTCTGATGAGCAAAAATCCATCCTCGAAGGTGCTTCTCGCCTCGCACCTCCCACGTCCAAGCGCCCCAAACGGGACCCCTTCGTAGTGAACACCCTACTCAGCTTCCTTATTTACCTAGACACCACGGATCATCGGGATGCCGCCATCTACGCCTGCATCGTAACCACCTTCTATTGTGTAGCTAGACTCGGAGAATTCACAGTACCAGCCATAACGAAATTTGACCCCGCCAAACACATCACGCGCGCACACGTATCGCACCTACAGGACCACAACGGAATTCCCATCATAAAACTCCGACTCCCCAGTACCAAATGTGCACCCGAAGGGGAAGACACGCAATGCACGCCGCTCGACAACCCCTCCGATCCGTTACGAGCTCTGAACAACCACTTCGCTCTCAACCCTGCACCTCCCAATGCCCATCTTTTCGCTTGGAAACATCCGGAATCTGGAATGCGGCCGCTGTCGAGGACTGAGGTCACCAAACGCATTGCAACCATCGCCTCAACTCACGGCATGCCCAACCTCAAAGGACACAGTCTACGGATTGGAGGAACGCTTCATTACCTCCTCAAAGGTACCCCTTTTGACGTCGTCAAATCAATCGGAAGATGGGCCGGTGACTCATTCACGCTCTACCTACGCCAACACGCCGTCATCCTTGCACCGTACTTAACTGACCGCCCGGAAGTCTTAGAACGAATCACCCGATACACCATGCCACCTCTGCGTTGAACTACGGTACGCCTACCTCCTTATTCGTGGGGATCAAGCTTCGCTACCTGCGTCGCTAGTCTCCTTACATTCGGGAAAGCAGCTCATCTTATCCTCAGGTTCAGGCTTCGCCTCGGGCCGGAAAACCCTTCGGGTTTTCGCCCAAACCTCAGCCCCGGTAATACTATCATCTGTACACAATCGTTTTCGCAGAATACACACACCCATCTTTCTTTCTTTCACATCAGTCAGTCACTAAGCAATGATATACATGGAAGAGATACTGATACTGATCTTCCCTACTACTGCAAGGACTTTCTCCAAGCTGGTATCGAGTCGCAAACTGGTAATCCTTACTAGGGTCACAATACCACAGCGTCAATTTTTTTTTCTGTCTGCTGGCCAACCAATCACCATGTACAGGAATGTCATCGACTGCAATAAGGATCTTGAACCTGCTCTTCACCGCACAGCACACTTATCGCATGATCTTTCAACCTGAACGAATAGATGGTACCCAACTCCGCACCCGTCTGCAACTTCACAATCCTCTCATCGAGAGACAACGCATCTACTCCATCCCCGTCCTCCTTCCCTGGCATGGGCATCGCAGCTGCAAACCGCGTCCGAAGCGTCACCCGCCTGCGACATTTGGGGCAGCTAGTCGCAGTCGAGCAATCGTCGCAGAATACATGTCCACATGGCGACATGGTCTGGGTAGCCATCTCGTATGCGCAGTACCCACATTCTGCTTGGGCGTCGCCTCCGCTCGTTGATGCACGGGTAGCGTCGATCTGTGCAATGGACCGTACGTCGGTAAGGGGAGTAGGCAAAGACGTGTTGTTTGCCAACGGAATGTGTTCGTCATAGAGTGTAAACCATGGCAGTTTAAGCTCAAGGTATGTCTGGGGCGTGATTGGCGACGGTGGATTAGGAAGCCCTGTGATCTTGGAGAAGTATGCAGCATTGATGACACTGACGTGGAAGCGTTGAACCCTGTCATGGTCATATGCCGTGATTGGGAGGGGATCACGATTGATCTTCTGCGAAATTCTTCCCCCTGCTGCAAATCCAACTTCCGGGTTTGTGTAACCCCCACCCCGCAAGCGAAGAACTAGGTACAATATAGATCCTTTCTGAATGTTATAATCTGCGCACAATCAGACGGTCTGCCATAGCCATGACAACATGACACAACAGAGTCTCACCGGACAATGTACGACCATCCTCGAGTTCCACCCCTTCAAAGATGCGTCTCTGTTGATCAGCTATTCCTTCGATTTTCGCTTAATGATATCAATGGTGTCAGTTGATCCGCACGTGATGGTGACAGTTTTGCCAGTGAGCATCTTCCTGCCTCCAGGTTGGCCATTCGCTGTAAACTCGATAATCGAATGTTCCGGATTCACGACATAGCTTGAGCCATTATTCAGGACGGCAGACCAACTGGGCCACATCATCAACGAATCGGTCAAGTATTACAACATTCAAACCTACCGCGATGTCAGCTGAATGGACTCTCCCATCTTAATCCCTAACTGGCGTGCAGTTTTGAATATGTTGACAGTGCATCCCAGATGTCCGAATTGCATTTTTGGGATATCATATTGCGGGAACACATCAATTTGGACTCCGCCGACATTCTGAAATGACAATATAAACCATCGTCGGAAGAAGAAAAAAGGAAGTAGAAAAGGTGCACCTCTGCTCCGGTCACTTGCCCCTCTATAGTGTATCCTTTGCCCAGAGGCATCGCAACAAATTCTAGCGGTCAACAGTTATCTAACGGAAATGAAGAGACGACCAGTAAACACGGCGTACGGCGTCCTACACCAGGTGAGGTTGAAATTCCGTCCTATGACGAACATGAGACGTCAGTCCTAATGCCTGTTATAACGGGGCTTGCACACACCAGCCACCTAAGTTCGTGGTATATGTTGTCAACCTCATCGTTGGCGAAGAATGCGGAAAGTCTTACTGTTGCCCATCTTTCCCACCGATTGGTAGGTAATCCTGCTTTCCTTTCGCACTCACATTCTGTGGAAGACCCGTCAATGCATTCACACCTCCTACGGAAATTTTGACAGCAAGTGGATTTTGGTTCCCGTGCCGGGACTTGGCTCGGAAGGACATCCACATCGCTTCACGTTGGTACATGCTCTGCAGCGTGTCAGAACATGAACTAAAGAAGAAATGGGAGTAGTGCTCACGATAAATGCCCCGCCTTTCGCAAGCACAGATTCAGGGAGGGTAGCGGATGAAGCTCCGACGTTGCTAAATCAGGCACGTGGGTGAGTTTCAACACATATAGGGAAACGAAGACGTCTCACAAGAGTTTGAAGGGGCCCATGTCTGGAGGAAGAGCATGGGTCTTGTCGTTATCTACCAACAATAAACCTCTGGTGTGGTATACTGAAGCAAATATATCGCATACCTGGGACTCGAATAGTTCTACAAAGTTCATTTTATGAGCACCTGCCACTGAAGCGACAGAACGAAACCCACCTATGGAATCGCATCTCCAGATCACTGACCTGGGCAACGTTGCCACCCTCTGTCAGTGTCGCCTCGCTGACGTACGGGGACGGCTTCTGCTCTGCACCGCTGGCAAGGAAAACTTTGTGGTAGAAATGTAACAGTGGTTGATCACTATGATTCCCATGCACATTGTTACTTGCGAGCCCAGATGATTTTTTATACCTCGGGAAGACGTACATATTAATCTGCCATCCTCTACCGGAAAGGCAACTCGAAGGACCTTGGGTAACTGTGATAGCATGGCATTCTGGGCGTCTCGAGACCAAAGTGGCTGGCTTGGGATATCCTGTTGGATACGTTGATCATCTCACGTGCTGTTGCGCACCCAGACAAGGTATGCACTTACCTGCCTCAGTCAACTTTTTGGCGATCACGTCAAACTGCAGTGGAACGGGAAGAGCTTTGATATGCACTGCGGTCTCGCCTGAGCCACCAGGTGATGTCACAAAAACAACGACATCAACGCTCTGCGATGAGCGATGTGAGCTAGGAGGTGGTGGGTAGAAGGTGTCCATGAGCTGGTCGGTCGGCGAGCAAATAAATCTAACCCTCAGCCCCAGCCACGCCTCAGGCTCAGCGCTCAGCACTCAGCTTTGGTCATGTGTATGGATTAGGAGCTCGGCGCTTTGCGTTGATGATCATGGATTCAATACAGTCAGTAAGGCGCTGGTTTTGCAGGCACTCGTCCATTTGGGAGGCGAGCATGGGGTTGAGGCGACCGTTGCGAATGATTGGTGGAACGAACGGTATCAGGCCACTGGGTAGGAACAAGCATAACTCGTTCAAAACATACTAGCATCCCGGTCGGAAGTGCTGGCTGGAACGCATCAAATCGACTGCTAGCTAGTCTTAATAGTACTACTGCACGACCGCTAGTCCCGAACGCCAGAGCTTGCTATCACGGATACTGGAGCCTCGCATAACGTTGGTGTACGTTGATATTTGCGCTGGAGTCGATTAGCTGCCAATATGATGACTGGAAGGAGATCTGGAAACAACATACCAAGTTGTGCCATGGTGACTTTGGCGCAGAAATTCCTCCGAAACATTTGAGATAGTACCTTCATAGCAAGAAAGTTACGCACCACCTCCAGCAAGACTAAGGGATAGCTGGAAAGATGCAAGACGGTTGATGGCCACTTACCAAGTTCAAGGGTCTGTAAAGACAAAATCTGAGGCTCAGGCTCCGAATTCGAACATACACACTTGGCCCTGCTCTTCAGGGTGGAGCGCCCTCTGCAGAATGAGTGGTGTAAGGCTACTGGGTAGGAGACTTCGTTCGAAGCCCACTGGCATTTTAGTCGGAAGTACTGGAATACATCGAATTGAATGCTAGCCAAAGTTGACAACCACGGGTACTGGTGCACCGCATAGCGTTGATATCTGCGCTGGAGTCAGTGAACTGCTTGCAATCTGAGGGTGGCTGAAAAGTTTGGAAATCAACGTACTTCTCTGAATGTTTAAGGTAGTATCGTCAGATCAAGGCCCAAGGGACTTCGAGCTATTGACAACCTCGGGGGCGCGAGGTAATCTTATCTGACCCCATCGATACCACCGGTGTTGAGAGGAGGGTCATGGGTACGGGCGGCGAAGTTGAGGGTCACCAGCCTGAGTGAATCCGAGTCTGAGTTACGCAAGTGCAGTGGCAGAACCATGTTGAAACGCCACACTTATGTAATACTGTAACTCCAGCTTGGCAACGTCCATCACTATGATGGCGAGGACAATTCTGCGTGCTACTCTTCTCGACCGCGTCAATTTTAAAAGGTTTCCGAACTTCGACTTCAAATCGTGATTTTCTGGTCGTACATGAATCATTGTCTTTTTTTTTTGAAGGTTGGAACATCTCTGCAGTTTCAAGGCAGGTGTAAACGGCGCTGTTGGCACTACTACACCCCATGCTCGGAAGTCCGTGGCCACACATGATGATACCAACGATTGAACAATTGCTTCTAAATTCCGGCTCTTGCGACCCGGTTCTGGTATGTGGTTACATAAATCTTTGCATCTTTGACAGACATGTCGACACTTGATGCCAACGAAGCTATTACCGGGGTAGGGTTAACTCAAGTCGGACATATAAAGGCATCCGAGTGGGATAAAGATCGACCACCTTATTTGCCATCATGATCTATCATAAACCTATGGTCGCGCCCACTCTGCTGACGGGCCGTCGCTTGAGCAGTTGTTACTTCATACCACTGGCATGACACCCCAGGGCGGTGCCCTATCACCCGGGGTCAGCGGGAATGCAACGGAGCGTCCAGGGTCCGCTGGCAACTCAGATCCCACCGAAAACATGCGGAATCACAACAAAAAATGACAAGCAGCTCCAAACAGTCATCCATCATAAAGTTTCGTAAATGCATCGTTCGTAACCATTCTTTCCCCCGTTCCTCTTGAAACACCATGGCGCCCCCCTGGCGTTGGTTGATGCTTGCCGTCGTTACTGCTGTTGTCCATGGTGAACCGATACAGAAGCAGAACCTGACACTCCCAGAGGGTGCCGATACCCAGCGTGAAGCTGTCATGGATATTTTCGTCGACTCATACGAGGCGTACATGTGCGCGATGTTGGAGATACGACGTATGATCTGAGCTAATGAGCTACGCCATCTAGGAAGTATGCCTGGGGTCACGACGATCTCCTTCCTGTCTCGGAATCATATACCGATGGACGAAACGGATGGGGCGCGTCCATTGCCGACGCCATGAGCACTATGGTATGTGCTTAGTGGGCGCATGTTGAAGGCATAGGTAATCTGATTTTGCTTGACTTTGTAGTGGATCATGGGACTTTGCGATTGGTTTGACCAAGCGGTCAATTACACGGCAACCGTGGATTTCAGCAAATCAAAAACCGATGACACTGTCAGGTAAAACTCTACTGCGTTGACTCCTGAGGATATCACGCTCAGAGATATTTCCAGTATTTTCGAAACCACTATTCGTTATGTTGGAGGTTTCTTGAGTGCCTACGAGCTATCTGGGTATCAATATGATGTCCTGGTCGACAAGGCCGAACAAGTTGCTCAACAAATGTCATATGCTTGGGTGGGGGTAGGCTGTTTTCTCCCATGTCTTGAGGTTATACTTACATAATGCACAGAACAACGTCGTTCCTTTTGAATACATCAATTTCACTGGACATGAACCTACTATCGGAACTGTAAGTTCGGAGAGCCTCTCTGATTTATGACTTACCAATGCACTCAGTCCACCATCGCTGCGATTGGTTCTGTAAGTCGGTCTTTCCGAACCTTGGGTGCAAATCGTTTGTCTCAACTGCCACATACAGCTCACCTTGGAGTGGAATCGTCTGAGGTGAAGGTGAAATATCCATCCATTGTCGAGGTCTGACCATCGGCCAGCTTGTACACCAAAAATGACACCTACCGTCAGCTTGCTGAGAAGCCCGTCCAGCACATTATCAACATGGTAAACCTTACCGTTCGAGTTCGGCTATTGCTCTTATGACACCAATACCTCCCGTAGTCATCGCCACTGCCCGGTATGCCTGCGAAATACATTGATCCCTCCACTGGGGATGCCGTTGGTGGCTATGTGGCAAGTGGATTGTTTTCTGAGTTCGTTCTGGTTTCTCAGTGACTGTAGACTTGGGGTAGTGGATCCGACTCATACTTGGAATACTTGATCAAGTACCCTCGTCTCACGAATACCGATGACAACTCGTATGCTGACGCGTGGCTCACTGCTGTCGATACCTCCATGAAGGAGCTCTTGAGGGTACGGTGTTGAAAGATAGCTTGCACGCTCTTCCTCTGACATTATATTTTCAGACCTCTACCGTGGATGACTGGCTCTATCTCGCTGACTACGATGACGACAAGCTCATCCGCCATGTTGGCTCGCACTTGGCATGTTTCTCTGGTGGAAATTGGATTCTCGGTGATTTGAGAGCGACTACCACCTCGGGCTGAACTCACGCTCTTGCAGGTGGGAAACTCACTAACAATGATACCTTGGTCAATATCGGACTTCAGCTTACTGATGCATGCTGGAACACATACGCTAGCACTGCGTACGTCTTTATCTGGTGTGTTTTGTGACGGTTGCTCAAAACCCAATAGCACTGGCATTGGGCCCGAAGAATTTGCCTATGCTTCCAGCGACGGCAATTACACCGGCACCTCTGGACCTGATGAGGACCAAATTCAGTTCTACAACGAGCACGGTTTCTACATCACTACTCCTTATTACATCCTCCGTCCCGAGGTTCTCGAGTCTAACTTCTACGCATGGCGTGTTACTGGCGACACTAAATACCTCGATAACGCTGCCAGTGCTATCAAGAGTTTCCAGCAGTACCTGAACACTACGGTCGCATACACTGGCATTGATGACGTTGACAACACCCAGTCGGCCAAGATTGATGATATGGAGAGTTTCTGGTTCGCTGAGGTCCTCAAATACCTGTACGTCCGCGCGCTCCATGCTATCGGCTTTCGCACAGCTAAAACTCTTCCATAGCTACCTGACCTTTGATGACCCTGAGAATATCTCCCTTGATGATTGTGAGCATGCCAGCAGTTATTCAAGGGCTCGACTGACCTCGTGCTTTCAGATGTATTCAATACCGAGGCCCACCCCTTCAAAGCGCCAGCTGCCAAGAGCATATATGGTTCTACCAGTGGTTCATAAACACAACCTCTGAGTCTGGGGACGACCTACCACTCGAGGTTTGGAAGAGGACCCCACCGTAATCGTGGCGCAACGTTCATTTGATACCTCCCTGTCGTTTTGTTGCCGTCCTAGATATGTAACTTATTACTTGAACCATTAACTTGGGAAGTCATAAACACTGCTATGTAACAGCGGATCTCGCGCAATACCGTCTGTGCGCTAATGCGATGCAAACTGTTGGCAGGTTTCCTATACAACACGGCAGGAGGACGGCTCCTCTGCTTCTCCGTGATGGTTATGAGGGCCGTCGAGTGGGGGTTGTCGGGAATGCAGGTGAGTGGGCTGGACTTGGGGGGTTGTGCATAGGCGCCAAGTGCTCCGGCCATCCGACTAATCCTAGCCGTTGTCAAGTCGTTCTCTTATGGCGGGGACAAGGATGATGTCGCAGGTGGGGTGACGGACAATCATGGGCCTCTGTCACGGTGGTCGCCTTGAAGGCCTGCATGCGTGATCGATTGATCAATCATTACTCTTTTTTCAAGGACAAAGTTGCTTGCCACTGTTGTTTCAGACAATCACGGCGAAACCGAGACTCGGAGCCCACAAACCACAGCTCATCCGGATCCATGAGGTGCTGCGTTCGGGGATATGCATGACATAGGAACGCTTCATTCATTTACATCTTACACCGCTTCGCCGCTCCCGTCAGGTCCACAACATCCTCACGTCAATTCTGGGGCGTGCAACCCTGGAACTATGTCCTCCTCCAGATGAATGATCGACACCTCTCCCAAATCCACAGCCTGAATCGCCAAATCCTCCAACTTACCCACAGCCCATGCCATTTCGCCCTCTTGGTCTTCCAATTCCCCAGCGGCAGGAATAGTGACGGCATCTTTCATACCCACCACTCGAGCGATGGGTGCGTTGCACGTTGGGACGGGGCACGACATACGGGCTATCATGGCTGTGCCGAGGCATGCGCTGCAGACGGTATGCAACCACGGTCTGAATACGCATGTTGAGGTCACCGACGAATGGACTGTACAACTTGGAGGTTTGTTTGGGTCAATTTTGGCGTGCTTGGCAGCAGCGTCAAGTAGGGCGACGGACTTGACTCCACTTAGTGGATTGGAAGCAGGTGAAGGGAGTACGGGTAGGTGGTCGTCTGCAAGCTGGTATCAAGGGATGTTATGCATCTTGTACGTCTCTTCCGAGACAGTGGATATAGGAGGAAGAACACCTGTGATAATCTGGATATGGTTAGCACTAGGCAGGAACACTACACTCTGATCCCCGTACCTGCCATGCTTCGGGGGGGATTATGTGAACGTGGAATCGATGACCCTTCTCCTCGTTGTACATTTATGAGCACGCACAGATAAGTAAAGTTGAATCGCTGTAGGTCCCCGGTGCACTACCCTCGGGGATCGAGTGTCGGCATATATTCTCTGTGTACTAAAGCAGTGTGTTAGCCAACGCCAGTCCCCTCGCCCGCCGGCGAGCTATACTACAACATACATGTGGCCATCAGCAGCAAGACCCAACGCTTTCTCGAGCAGACCATCGTTCGCATGGCGCGGTGCCCTTGGAGATACCGCATACGCCTCTGTTTCCGACTCCAATAGTGAGTTCGCGAGATTCCAGGAAGTTTGGGAACTGACCGTTCGAATAGGTCGCTTTCAACCAAATCGTTCCGTTGAGATCGGATTGGAACCAACCGAGTGACCAGCTCGATCCTAATGGTTCCTGATCTAGTACATGAGAGAAGCTTTCGTCCCCTGGATTACGTGAAATAATCAAAGAGTCTCCTTTCTTGAGATGGAGTTCTGCGGGTGTCATGTGTTGGGCGAGGTGTACCTCCGTCCCTTTGGACCTCACGACGAACCCGGAATCCCGGAGTGGAAAGACATCGAACTGGATACCACCAGTGTTTGCCTGTCCTATGATTTGTTCTTCGACGGTGTAGTCGTTGCCGTGGGACATTGCTACGAACTAACGCGTGTCGGGGGTGAGATAGGCCGGTCCAAAGGTTTATTTCACAAGCTCACTTGTCTGACAACGCCAGTCTCAGTCACGATTCCGTCAAGCCAGGGCTGCACCCCAGCGATGATGTAATCCTGTATATTCGTGGGAGGTGTATACGAGTCGTTCGCGACACCAGTGATAGCCTTGCAGCAATTTTTCAGCACATCAAACCAAATCGATCTCAAGGGGACCTGGCGCTCACCACCAACAGAAACTTTGACGGCAGACGCGGGTTGATAAGAACCATTATGGAAAGACATCCACATCGCCTCGCGCTCGACCATCGGCTAGAATAGATTACATCCAGCACGATTGATCTCTGACAATATCGAGGTTGATTTACCATAATGAACCCTCCTCTTTCCCGCATGCTCTCGGGGACCCTGCTCCCGAACTTTCCAACTGGTATGATAGGAAACTGGCCCAGGCTCTGTACCTGTGTGTCAGGAGATGCAAGTTGTACTTCTTCCACCACCAATCCATCCCAGATGTTCTCGAGTTTTCAGGCCAACACAAAATGCAGCGTCCACACTCACACTACACCCTGGATGTCCTGGACGAACGGGTCATGTGGAACGACCTGGTCACATGGGACGTGCGGGACACGGAGGCATGGGACGGACGGGACGGGACGAACGGGACAGACTTTCGAACTTTCCGGATTCTTGGGTATGATCGACTTGAACGCATCTGTCCAGCTTTAAGATGACATAAGCAATTTGGTTCGCACGGGTCCGTTTGCAGGAAGAGGACCGTTTGCGTCTGAGAGAACCCTCTCTCACTCCGTGAGGAGAGTCGGGGGAAGCGTTCCATAAGACTCAAGTACTCACTCCGCAACGACGTCCGTCCCCACGCAAATCTTCTACAATCCCTCCAACATCCACGATCTGCTATATAGCCTTGAACGTGGACTCCCTCTATCCTGGCTGCTATGTATATCGATTGACTCATCTATTACAACAGGCTACCCCAATACCACACCTCCGCGTCACGCTGAATACCTCGCACTGGATGTAATGCTGGTTTGTCTCGCGACCCTGAGGCGTGGAATGGCAGAGTAACACAGGTTCATAGTACAGCATCCTAGTAGGTGCTGTGACACAGCACCTAGGCGGTGTGCGTACAGGATTCCAAATATTTACACCTTCTTACGGTATGTGTTTAAAAGAGAATGATATTGACGAAACCAGTGAATTTCATTCCCAGTCGTTCACTGGCAAATACTGCGCGCTTCTTCACGAGCGGCCACTTGAGTCGATCAGATTATATCTCAGTTTGTACCATGCCGACTCCAGAACGTTCTCATGACATCTATGCACGACTGCTGATCCCCATAGACTCAAGCCGCGGATATCCCCTTTGGTATCCTGAGCCTGACAGTAACTTGCCCCCATCCTGCCGCGATGAAGGCCTCAGGATAGGGGATGTCGGTATTGTCACAGAGCGCGGCATTTTCGACGTCTTATTCAATGTCTGCTTGCCTAAAGACCACACACTTAACCAACGGTGTGGAGTTCCTGCAACTTTCAAACAAGTGCAGCTCTCGGTTGAAGATGTCTGCAAGTATCCTTCCGCTGACAATGCTGGGCGGGTTATTTCAACGAAGTCTATTTACGAACGCAACATAACTGCTAGTGTAGCGAGCGGCAATTCAATGTAAGCAGACGGTAGTGTCTTCAACGTTCATTCGCCCTGACTGGTATCTTATTCTGACAGAGTTCTACCAGCCCAGTTAGGGCTTCAAGTTAACTTTACTTCGACTTCAGCAGAGGGCGCTATCCTAGTCCTACCCGAAGGTGCAGGCACACAAGACCTCCTCAAGCTCGATACTTTCGAAAGAGAAGCAAAGGCAAATGGAGAATCCTGGTATCACTATGCCTATATTGACCGCGGCCGGACTGCCATCAACAACGACTCCTTGTACCTGATCACTGGATATCACAAAGCCAGTTCTTGGGCCATTGCTGCTTTCTCGGATGAAAGCGGCAGTGCTGGCCTTAATGCCACATTCACCGCTGGCCAGGTTATTGAAGGCAACGTCGCTGGGGCTTACTCCTGGCAGGTGACGTGTTCTATACATTGGCGTGTGGGTCCCGAGCACGGACACAGCACTGACCGCAAAAACCAAGCGATTTCCATACGAGGTTTCAAAATTGCTTTGAGGGAAAGCATATTCGGCCTACTGCGCCACACAGTAAAGGTATCATCTGGGTTACCTGGTACCAAATCCAGCACCTTGCGCGGATATTTCCCTCGATCTATTTCACCTGGAAATAGAATTCAAGGCTGCGAGGAATCACAGCGCCAGTCGCTGGGGGGTATGTCGGGAAATGGTTGGTGATAACCTGCTGATGTCATCAGTTTGTGGCTAACACACTGCAGACGACTCGCAAGATGCAGATGACAGCGACCTCACTGGTTCGTGTGATGCATCAGTTGAACTATCACCTTTTCCATCAGCATCAAAGGTAGTGATTATTTGTGCTACTGTTACCTAGCCTTTTGAGTAAAAAAAACATTACTAGGTCTACCACCCCTCTGACATGATTAATCGCTTTTTGCTGGATAGTGTCAGTCAAGTAACAGTTAATTTCCACTTACGTCCTCTGTGCTCACTGTCCTTAAGGAACCCCGTGCCAACGTAGCTCTCACTCATGACACTCAGTGGATGAGCTTCCCTGGAGAGGTAATTGGCCTGATACTATAACGGGGGAGTTTTTGCCACTCGAAACTGACATTGGATACTACTAGGGCTTCCCCATTGGAGAAACCGAACTTATCACACGCATCCAGCAACAATTCTATGTCAAATACGATTGCACTGGAAGTGGTATGCTTCAAGTAGTCCTCATCCAAGTCAGGCGATGCTCATAACCAATCAGGTTCTGTGCACCTGGAAAAGCGCACACTGCAAGCCTCGCAGAGTCCCAAAGACAGTGACGTGGACATGGACTTGACAGAGAAGGACAATTCAAAGGGAGCGGCTGTGGCCTTGAAGCAATCCGACACCACCCACCACGATTGCTTGGCGCAGTTTGCTTGTGGGTGGCTGTGTCGGGACAAGGGTGAAATTCGTGTTTGCAGCGAGCCGCTTTCTTGTAGGACTGCATCGGAACATTTCAAGGCCCACGGTATTGTCAACATGGTCAGTACCATGTTGATTTTCTGCCAATGGGATGGTTGCTGCGAAACGATACGTCGCGACAATTTTATCAGGCATGTTCGGGCGTTGCATCTTGGGCACACAAGGAAAGCTTGATCGGTATCATCACTAGTAGCTATGACACATGGGTTCGTCGGTAAGCCAATTTTTGGGTATGCAATAACTCATCATTTACTGGTGGTGTTTATCGAATCTCAGATATAGTTGGTCTCTGTCTCCCCTGCAAAGTACCCACCCCTCTTTGCCCCCCATTGCGGTGCCGGTTACTGGTGTGTGGATAGAGGTGTTATCTTTTATGACATGTTCATCCATGTTCAGTATACGCACGATCAACAAAATGCGAGATGTTTTACATGCCGCCATCGCGATACCAGTACATCAATACATGTGTCTTGAGGTCCGAGAGCTGCTGTGCTGCCAATGATTGGGTTGATCGATGATCTCTCTAACTCTGCTTTCACTCTGTCTCTTGTAGTATAAATTGGTAAGGTCCGCGTTGGAAGCTGTTGAACGTGCTGATACCTATACGGATCTTAATCTTACTGTAATCACTCGGGGTTAGCGACGGGCTTTCGAACGTTCTGGTGCGCCAAAGCAGTCCCCGAGTCACTGGGAGCTTCAAGTTCATGGTGTTCCACTGCTCGACTGTTGGATGCGTGCCACACAGCGACAACTTTGAACCTACGATTCATCACGGTGAAGAGGAAACCCACGTGTCAGTACAGCAAGATGCAGTGTGCTTCTCTTTGCATTCTAAATCGACTCGTGTTCTGGGACAAGCGTTGGCCCCAGAGTTGAGGCTATACAAGGCGTAAACAAAGCAATGGAGACAGAGGTCGTTCACACCATTCAATCTTTGTACCCCCCGTTCTCCCACTGACTTACCACCCCCTGCAAAATCTTCGCCCAAACGACTGGCATGGGCAATGTCTTCGAAGACCTTATCCATTTCATGCTCAAGTTTACCCTCATCGAGGATGAACAAGCCGCTATCAAGGTATGTGTGTGCTCCGCTGGTTCACCCGTGGGTGGACGTTGCAGGAGCTGCTGGCTCCTCGGACGATGAAGTTCTATGGCGGGGGGTGGACACCTCTCAGTAATAGCACCGACGACAAGCAAGACGTCGTGACGATGAACGCGCTAT
>MU121025.1:33925-55745 GCA_014904835.1 Paxillus ammoniavirescens
CAATCCCCACCATCCAGCAGTTCCTTCCTCCTGCGTCTTTCAATCGACTACTCGAAGCTGCGTTCGATTCGCACGTGTCGAAACACCCCGAGGAGTTCAAATGCTGCAAGACGCCAGACTGCACACAACTCTATCGATCTGTCCGTCCAGGCGATCGCGCGAAATCGCTGAATTGTCCCTCCTGTTTCGCCTCTGTCTGCAACGCGTGTAACGAGGATGCACATGAAGGACTTACCTGTGCCGAGAGCAGGATACGCAGAGACCCTGCAGAACAGGACCGTCTGAACGACGAGTGGATTGCCTCGCAAGGTGGACGCGTCAAGAAGTGCCCCCGATGCAGCGTGCCCATCGAGAAAACTGAAGGTTGCAACCACATGACGTGCCGGTAGGCGTTCCATTGTCTCATCGATATGACTTCATTGCTGACCCATAAATTGTATAGTTGCGGCGCCCATATATGTTGGCGGTGCATGAACGTCTTCACCGCTGAGACCATCTACCCACATATGAACAGCGCCCACGGGACAATCCACGACGATGTTCCACCTGTTCCCCAGGCCTTCATTGTCAACGACCCCATTTTGCGGGCAGTTGATATTGAACAACAGCGTGAGCTCCTGCGACAAGCGGAGTTGCGTCGCGTGGCTGCGGTCCGGGACCAAAATGTGATGCTCAACGCAGCGCGGCAACTTCGGGAGAGACAGGAAGAGGAGCAACGTGTTCGCGAACGGGAGAGGCTTCGGCAAGTGGGACAGGATCCGCATGAGCGGCGGCGGGAAGAAATTATGCGCGATTATGAGATGCGTCTGCGACTGGCGCAGGCGAGACAGCTAGAGGACCAGGAGAGACAACGGCGAGAACAGGCGAGACGGACAGAGGAATTTCAGGAAAGACAACGGCGGGAAGAACGTAGGCGTCGGGAACAGCAAGACGGGGGCTGGGGGTGTACAATCATGTAGGACGGCAGACGATGGTGTAAACTCGAGCTCGTCCCAAAGAGGCTCTTCTCTCGAACGGGTGTACTTTCACCACCACAACATTGTAACATTGAATGACCAGGCTCTCGAACTTGCTGCTGTGTCATGTGCATATCTGTACTAGTATCACGACCAATTATCCCACACCATCTATAAGCATCATATCTCACACTGGTTCCAACTAGCGCACTTGACGCCAAACTTTAAATTGCAACCGTACAACGGGACGAGCACCCTCTGCAGTGTTCCAGAAGCGGCTGCATTTGCAGCGAGACGTCCCTATCTTTACCTCGAAAGTAAGAAACTTGAGAAATGTGGACGAAGAATATCGCGAGGATTCAGAAAATGGTTAAGTGGCTCTGAACTTGAAAATAGTGAAGGTGCAAAAACGATTGTCGCGTGAAGTTGTTTGTCTATGTTAGGATCTAAAGCTCGTCCGACATCGCGAGTATTTCAGTCAAATCGAGTCACATTCAATCGCTCCTGTTTGACTCGAGTCCCGTGTGTTCAAAATTCTGACTCCATCACCATCGCGATTGCTACAGTACATATGTCAGACCACGACCCGTACCATCTCTTCCTTTAGCGCACTCATTCCTCTCATGACACCACGTTCCACTGCGATGGCCGACTCATCTCACTTCAACACCCAAGACTCCCAGCTCATCGCCCATCTTCACCATATATCTAAAAAGTCTCCCAAGCTCATTCGATCGACGCTCTATGACGCGCCTTCGGACCCTGCGATTAAAGTCCGGAGCTGGAAGATGAACGAATTCAAATATTACGATGTCCCTTCACCGTTCCCAACGCTCGCTAGAGGATTGGTTACTCGAGAGCTCGAAAAAGAAAAGGATGTCGATGAGCCTAGATATCAGATTGTCGCTCGTGGATATGACAAGTTCTTCAACATTGGAGAGGTACCCTGGACAGATGTAAGTGAAAGCTCCGCTATTGGAAAAGGCGATGGTGCTGATGGGACCTGCATACGACCTTCCGCTTTTGGTCGAATGATAGTGGCGGTCTTTAGAAACGCACACTGGCCCAAACTACACGTTATCTGTAAAGTCAAACGGATGCATCATCTTCATCGCCCCTATATCTTCATCCAAGTTGATCGTAACTTCCAAACATGCTCTGGGAGGAATGGACGGCGTCAAAGAAACACACTCTCAAGCAGGCCATAGGTGGCTCAAGACGCACCTTACAGCAAAGGGAAAAGAAGAAGAAGAACTCGCCGCTGTTCTTTGGGAGAAAAACTGGACTGCAATTGCTGAGGTATGCTCAAATGAGGAATATTTACGCTTTCGAGCTAATATCAATCCCTCGTACTTGTTTATGAAGCTCTGCGATGACAGTTTCGAGGAACACGTCCTAGCATATCCGCCCGAGAAGTCCGGTCTTCATCTGCATGGCATAAACGAGAATTGCAAGGAGTTCCACACCCTTCCTACCGAGATCGTAGACGCATTCGCGGACGAATGGGGTTTCTTGAAAACAGAGACCCTCACACTCGATACCATACCAAAAGTGAAGGCGTTTACCGACGAGATCGCAAAGACGGGAAAATGGAAGGGAGAAGCACTGGAAGGATTCGTCGTCCGCACTCATATCATCGACCCAGAGCCCGGTTCAACCTCACTCGACAAACATCCGCCATATCCCACTGGTTCTTCGTTTTTCTTCAAGGTGAAATTCGACGAACCGTATATGATGTATCGTGACTGGCGAGAAGTCACAAAGTCGTTGCTGTCTACCAAGGGCTCTCTCAACGATGCTAAGCTCCCCAAATCGAAGATGAAACGCAAGGAAACACAGGTATACCTCAAATGGGTTAAGAATGAGATTCACACGAACCGCAGCGCATTCACGGAGTACGCGCATGGGAAGGGTATAATAGAGACTAGGGAGCGGTTCTTGGCGTGGTTGAACACCGAGCAAGGGAATAAGGATCTAGACAACATCTCCGAATCGCCCGAAAACGCCAAGGAATTTGGCAAGACTATCATCGTTCCCATTGCTATACCTGGATGCGGTGAGCCCGTCCGTTCCGTCTTTCAAATCGTCCGATTAATGGTATTGACTCCAGGTAAAACTGCCGTTTCGGTTGCACTCGCCAAGCTGTTTTCATTCGGACACACGCAGAGCGACGATGTAAAAGTCAAAAAATCAGCACCAGTCTTTATCAAAAATGTTACCAATCTTCTCAGTACCCACGACGTTGTCATTGCCGATAAGTGAGCACGCCGTGTGTATCCCGTGAACCATCTTTTCAATAAATCTGTAGAAACAACCATACGCGACAACATCGAGAGGCACTGCGCGAAGCCGTCGCCGATATGGATCCTCCAGTTCGTCTACTCGCGTTAAACTGGACGCTCGACAAACCGTTCCCTACCATCCATCGGATATGCGGAGATCGAGTCTTTTCTCGTGGAGACAGACACCAGTCTTTGCGAGCAGACAAGGAGGGGAAATTACATGAAGACGTCATCTGGCAGTTCCTCCGCCAGGCCGAAGAGCTCGCTGACAATGAAGTTGACGCCACCATCGAGATCGATATCGAGGCAACGCTCGAAACGGCCGTGGCTCGTGCAGTGGACGGCTGCGTCGATATCCTTGGCTTGAAGAGACCCAGCCAGGAACAAATCGCCGAAGCCGTCCAAGTTGCCAAGGGGTACGAGCCAAAGCTAAAAAAGGCCGATAAGAATAAGAATAAAGCCCCTCCCGCTCCGCGATACTTTGGAGTACTACCCGAATTAGACATTGAAGAAACGATCGGCACATGGATAGAGGAAGTGGAGGACGATGCACTGGGCGGCAAGATGTTTTGGCGGAAGTTGGTCCTCGATCAACGTCTCGCCGCTCGGCCGCATATTACGCTTGTGCACAGCATAAACCTACCTGAAGTTGGAGAACTTTGGGAGCTATGTATCGCGCTTAACCGAATGGCTAGGCCGACGCTCTTCTCGTTTAACCTTGGACGCCTCGTCTGGAACGACAGGGTCATGGCTATCACAGTGGAGGACTTCAATCTTGTTGGGGATCCTGGGGGTGATGCTGATCTGGGGCAAGAGGGACACGAGTTGATATCCAATCTACCTGAAGAAGTGAGGAACACCTTGCACATCACTGTTGGTACTCTCAACGCGGACGTCCCACCATTCGAAGCAAGAGCCCTTGTGGAAAAGTGGCAAAAGGGGGAGAGAACTGGGATTGGTTCACTCGAGCTGGAAGGATTGTCGGCCAAAGGCAGGATCAAGGGATTGATGGCATAATACCTCTGTTACGCTTGCATCGCTTCTCTATACACACCTGTATCTCTAGCTACCATCTCTTCTTGGCACACCACTCAGAACTCTTCGTCCGTCAATATTAATTTTGCAAGACACTTTTGTACGATATCTCTGTTACCTCGAAGCGAATTGTGGAGCCAAGACTCATCTCCAATCGCACGACGTACGCAGTGCCTCCAGTTGTGGATAGGGCGTATCGAATTCAGATCTAGAAGCGGTGTCAACCCTCGTTCAAGATGAACCGTTTGAAACACGAACCTTTTGCCACGGCGATGTTCAAATCTGGAGTAATAATATTATTTCTGGGGTGCAGAAGGATGGACGGATTGCGCATGGATACACCAGAATTCGATAATATAGACGGCTTTCCGCGCGAACTGATCACGGGCAATACGTTTTGCATCCAGTGAATTCAAGTAGTTCCGACGTCGGACGTCCATGGAGGTCCATGGCCGCAGCCGGTGATGTGGTCAAGTCCTACGCCACGAATACCCAGCTCTACAGCGTGTAAAGTCATTCAGTGCTGGCATCACGAGCTATGTATACGTTGAGAACTTAACCGTGTTGTTCACTGGGTCCAGCCTGCAGCCTGAGGATGCATTGATGATTCCTCACCGCGTACACGTAAGAAGAATTTGTCGTGAATCGGACTTGCCTTTGCAAATTTGGCTTTCGCAATTGGTCGATTGCTTCCATTACTTACCCGCATTCATCGACCCAAGTTACACCCACGTTTTTCCCACGCATGTGTTCGTTCAAGGTTTGACGCATTGATGCTTATGAGGTCCTTCCTGTTCTGAATTCTTTGGGTTCCTATAAACCCATCAACTCTCATCAGCACCACAACGCGATTGAAACGTGACACCTAACGCCACTGTCCATACCCGTTCGGTCCTTCTTGGTCGTTCCTCTCCATCAAGGTCACGCAGCGCCTATCTCTTTGATAGTGCAATGTGGTCCTGACCTTGGGAATGATGAACTATTAGGTATTTTTTTTTCCACCTGTGCGTCACTGACACTTGTGTGATCATCATACTGTAAACCAATATGTAAGCTGGATGAACGCTCATAATCACCTCTGATGCAAAGATCATTACCATTCGATGTGACCCACCGAGACTAGACTAGTCTTGGTTTGGTAGGTGTTGGTACACGTTCCTTCCTAATGCTCCCATACGCTTGAAGACGCTTGACCAGGTCGAAATGTTGCAGGTACAGTACACGTTCCGATGACGAGATCGTGTTCCTGTGCAGGGCACTATCAACCTGGGGTCAATGCAGGGCAGTACTATCACATATGCAGTGGCAGCTCGGTGTCCAAACGTCCACCCGTTAAACGAGAACAGACAGGTGTAGACAAGCTAAATTGCCACCTTGTCAAGCAGGTCGCGGAGATGAAAGAACTGGGGACTACTTCCATTGCTCTCTCCCCATTCAAATGCCGCCTGGTACGCTCACATGACATCACCATGGATGTAAAACTTTGTGGAGACCTGCCACAAAAGATCAAGTTGGTGATATGGTCAGTCCGTGTGAGAGGAGGATCTTATAGGGAGGTTACAGCATTTCCTATCCCGTTTAGACGGCGTCTCGCCACTTCGCTTGGGCAAAACCGACACGGAGTGTTCGCGTAGGCGTGAACTCTTCCATGCTGGCGACAGTTCACACCCCATGATGACGGTCTCACTCCCCAGGAACTGAATATGAAAAACTCGTCAGTGATGTGGTCATTCCTGGATCTGCGCATGGAGCTGGGGACAATGCAGTGAAGATGAATTCACCTGTGCACGTCACCCTACCAGCACCGTATCCTGGCGAGGGAATTCTGGTCTTGACGCTTGCCCAGGTACGTCTAGGTACGTTCACGTCAAACGCCACGCACGGCATCCATGTGGGTAACTCCTTGTTCCTGTGGTGGTGGATGTTTAAATCGCCAAAATTTGAGGGCCAAGGCACCAAGTGTATATGTGGTGGACCTGATGTGAGAACCACAGTCGTCTGAAAGGATCCCAGGCTGTAGGAAGAAGTTCAAGTCGTCGCATGGTAGAATGCGATTTCTCGTGATTCGGTTGACCTACTACCGCGCTGCAGGAATATGGGGCTGACTTGATGTGAGAACTCGTTGTCCGAAAGGATCCCAGGCTGTAGGAAGAAGTTCAAGTCGTCGCCTGTCGTCGCATGGTATCGTGATTCCGAACTGGAATGAGCGGATTGGTGGGCTGGCGAGCCGAAGCTCGGCAAGGAGTCAACATCGGCACCCAAGTCTTTTGGCTGGTGAAAGCTCGGAGAAATGCCGTACGGAGTATAAATATTGGTCGGCGCTTGGCTGTCGGAGCTTGAACGTTCGTCAATTGGGGCCGAGACCATGCACTTGAAATGACGATACCACTTACTGCCTGTTGTTCGTATTCCGTCAGCATCTATGTTTCTCGCCGTTCCCAGAGCGGGTTTCCAACATCGGTTTGCCGAGGAAAATCTAGACATCGTTGCATCATAACCTGGTCAGTAGATGCACATCCACGGTAAATTCCAGCTACCGATTCGAGCGGGAGCTACTACTAATCGTTATCATCTAATAGGCAAAAAAACTGTCCCCCTCTTTTCGAGCGCCAACAATTTTTCTCTGTTTTCGTAACCGCCGCGGTGTACTCGCCAAGATTGCAGGGTAGTCTGACCGTCATCGGGATGGACAATGTTTTCCGGAATATTGCCTGGAACGTGTCATGAGGCAGAGATATCGTCGAGTGCTGTTAGGCTCTTTGGTCATTTAACAGGGCAAGGCATACCGGACACCCTCAAAGTTGTTTATCATACGTCTTGGCCCCTGGACCTCCGAGGCCATGGAGACTGAAATCATGACCGAGATGTTGTGGCACAGTTTAGAAGCCCGGAGTCTTGCTAGCACTACCATCTCGATTAAATCTGATGGTGACGTTGTACTCTGGAGCCGCTCCAGAACCGATCGCAACTCTTCGACAGGGTCCAAGAGTCCACCGAAGATTTGAGACGTCGTGCCATTGGGTAGAATGTGCTACAGCCGGTGTCCGCAGAGTATCTGCGATCCAAGGTCCCTGCTTACAGCAAGGTGCATCTCTCACCTACGACGTGTCAGAGTTAACTCCGATACAGCACGGTGATGATGATCACAATTCTTTCATCAATAATGCAGCGATGAACGCCAGGATGATCATCGAGGACCCTCTCCACCGCCGTGCAGGTAAAAAAAGCGAATTTTTCGGGTTGCGAATGATGCTGATGATCTTGGTGTAGCTCATCTGTGTTCTAACACTCTGAATGATGAACAAATCACATCCTCGTTTGACCTAGCTGAGGCTGGCTCCCCCCGTTTTGCTGGTATCAATCTGCTCGTCAGTGTGAGAACTGCAAACACTGCGTGGTGGTGACCTTGACAGCCGACTCGAATCGATCAACGAATTTGACAATTTTTCTGTGTTAGATCAAGTTATTCAATGTGATCAGAGCAGGTAACGGGCAGCGGTGTGGGTTGCCTTATCAGGTCAGCTAACCCGTTGTGTAACTCGACTCCTCCTGTACTTGGGAGCCGTAAGTGCTCCAACCCTTCCGATGCCAACGCATAGTCGCGCGTGTTCAAATTTTGTGTTCGGTACCTTTGTCGTTTAGCCCGTGTCGGAAATCGGACGTGACAAGGCAGGGATACTAATCGGCATGGTCGGCATGACATCGGAGCATAAAGATGGGAGAACATAATCACGTGAGACCAAGTTAGGTATTCGGACCTAATCGGAGTCTGCTTGGAAATGACGAAGTTGTACAAGCCTGGGCAACCATAACTAACCACACATTTATTCCCGGAGCTTGGAGACAAGATTATGTAATAGACCCTTGTCAGTAACCTTATTCAGTTCATCCGCCGTGATCCTGTAGTATTATCTCGAGATCTGGTAGGATGGCCGCATCGTTCTGTCAACTGGTTCCCCTCACCCCTGCCGAGACCCCTTGTCCACTTTCAGGTCAAATCGGGCTGTCATATGTTCACTTGACCTTTCCCCATCTCAGGATGCCATCCATACTTGTGCAGGACTATGTCCAGCCACCGGTGCGTATATCCATGATATAAGAGGACGAGAAGACTTCCATCTACATCGCATATTTTCATCAGGGCCCACCGCATTTTATAACCCCCCTTCACTTCATACCCCATCATGAAGAACCTACCCATCGAGCTTGTGGGTGCCGTGGTCGAGAATGTATCCTCCACCTCTGATCTCCTTCAACTACGCTCCGTCAACTCCACGTGCCGTGATCTAGTCACAGCGAACCTGTTCCGTAGAGTCCATATTCAAAATAGCGTCCAGAGCGCACAGAACTGTCGAAGCATCCTTGCTTCCCCCTCCCTGGCTGTTCACGTGCGCGAGGTCGTCTATGATCAGCGCGACCATGCACAATTCTGCCTTTTACCTCCGTCTGTTCAAGGTATTGTTTACCCTGTGATCCTCACCCCCATACCTGAGACGATCTTGGTTGTCAGATACATGTGACGAACTCGAGATAGCAGACCTCGAGGATGCTCTAACGGAAACATTCTGCTCATTACCGGACTTCAAAAACCTGCAGGGAGTTACGCTCAACTTTTGGCCTTCTCTTCGTACCCAGTCGGGCGTACAAGTCCACGAGAACCCCTTCTGGTTTACCACTCGACAAATTACTGTTTTGCACGCTGTCCACCACGCGATGAAATCGTCCTCCATGCGTTCACTATCATTGAACAACGTCGTTCTGATGCCCTCATCGCATTACGATTTCGTCTCAGCTTTGAAACAATCACCATTACACCACTTTTCCATGACCGTTGTTGCGAACTCGGAGCTAGGAGCTTGGTCGGGCTCTAAAGCCTTGAACGGCTCGCTTAGCTCGTTGCTCCCAGTATCAAACTCCACCCTGAAATCACTCGTCTTACGGAGTCCTCAGGGTGCATATCACAGCCTCGCTTCCCAACTCCGCTCTTTCGAGTACTCCTCACTTGAAACTCTTGTTCTCGAAAAGATTGTTTTCGATCACACGCCCTCCGCTGATGGCATCGAAGAGTTCATCATTCGCCACAAGGACACGCTCCGCCGATTGGAGATTCGCTCCTGCGCCAGCTATGTACCCAGTACGGAAACCCCTATCCGTCAGTGGGCCACTATTTGGAAACGGCTCGAGGAAGAGCTCGTTTCTCTCCAAGAGCTTGTCGTCGACGAAGCCCCCCAGTGCTACGCGTTGCTAGATGCCACACGTGGATACATCCCACACCCATCGCTTCCACAGGCCCCCGCTGAGCTCGCTGAGGAAGATCACCAACAGTATCAGCAGTTCAAGAACCGTGTGAATACACGGCTGGCCTCCGCCTCGTGACGCATGTGGCTGTTTCCATCTTTCCATCCATCTTCCCAATCCCATCTTCATGTGACTTTCTTATATCGAGTATGGGAAAGGTTCATGTGTTTTAATGCCTCTCTGTACCATCAATACGTATTTCGTATTTCTTTGACTTTCAATTCTCATCAGTGAGACGGCACATGACCACAGACGTGTAGCGATACCCGAAATTTAAATTTAACCCCAGATTCCCTGTCACCTGGACACCAATTGACGGTTCCGGACAAGTTCCGGAGCATGTATTATAAGTAGTACTATAGTTAATCAAAAACATTCCTTCTGAAACTCAACCTCATCAACCGCCGATCAGATGAGACAAACATATGTTATATCCCTCCCAAAGGAGCGAGCACGGGCGAAATGCATCGAGTGAAAGAAGCAAACAGGCTACGACTACCTCTGTGTGCTCAATCTCGCGTGAACAGTTCGATGAATTATCGGACATATACGCAACATATTTCGATTGTCGATGATAATGACGCAGCGGATTCAATCCGGGTAAATGTTGATTGTACTGGTGGATATTTAGTGTGTATACTCGACAGTACTGCGACCGTGCCACGAGTACAACGGGAGAAGCCAATTCTACTAGTAGATATGATTTTGGAGAAAGAGATTGAATGTCGTTTCATGTCCGGGCCAGCCCTCGTAGGATGCTTCTCCGCAGTTTTGATACCAGTGCGCAGATTAGTGGATGGAAGCAACGTCAGAAGGAGGAGGCTATCTGTAACCGTGGAGTCTTGCCGCAGTACCTTCGAGGCTACTACAGGGAAATCTCATCCGCAGCAAAGAAGCACGAGATAGAAGACGAGTACGATATTGCACGGAAAACCAATGCCTAAAACGTGCGTGCAACGATGCGATCGAGCTTCTTCCAGAGATCGGAACACTGCTGCGGGGATATTTTCGACTGCAGGGCAGAGCGGAGATTTGAACATGGAACAAAATGACATTACCTGCTCGTCCATAGTATTAGTAGTTTGCAATATAGGCGCCCCGTGAGGGTGTCCGTGCTGACTATTTGCGCTTACTGGATTCTTACTGTAGAATCCGGAAATGACGGCAGGTGGTAACGAACTCGTGTTGCGCAGCACCTTAAGGTTGCAAAGATAGACTCATCAGGCTCAATTGGTTTCGTGAAGTTCTGGAGACTCGGACTATCCGCGGGGAGATGGAGTCTGATCGAAAATAACATAAGTCGTCGACCCCAAGTTCAACAGTTCTTCAAAGTGATCTGAAACATTGGGTAGGGGTGTGTATTTCAAGAAGAAGAATGACATCGACTCAGCATCTAGCAACAGGGTTGTTCCCACTTGGGGCTGTGCGACAACCGACTCCAGAAGAAAACTTGAACGGGGAGTTATTCCGAGGTGGCTTGGGAAGATGAAAGCAGCAGTACCATCAGATTAGCACTGATCACTGGATGCTTTCGATCGGCTAACGATATCTTCAAAATACGATGGAGTCCCGTGCCATAGAGTTCAACGTTAGTGGCCAGATATATCCATACTCCAAACCTATCGCGGCTCGTTCAATTCCCAGGAGGGAAACTGGAATTGCGGAGAAATGAACGACACGAGGTGGCTAGTCCTTAGAAGTGAGCTTTGCGCAGTGCGCTTACAAGACAACTCGACGATGGCGTAAAGGTTGAGGCATTCATCGATCGACCTTTCCATGCGATTTAAACGGGTGGAGATCCGGGGTGAGAGTCAAATTTCGTGCCAAGATTTGACTGTTATGGGAGCGTTCGACGTTCAAAGGGCATCCCGTGAGGCCTTGATGATCGAGAATGGTCCTCATTATAGTGGGGTATGCCCCATAAGTAAGGCGTACTAGAAGGCATTGCAGGGTGTCATAGAACTGCGGAACTTACACACGCCACAACAATCCTTTTACGGAAAACTCCGATTTTTACTCCGACAAACCTTCGTTTCGACCGCTGTCGACACCGTGCAACACAACGACCGACTTATTCTCAAGATATGAGCGTGAGTATCACGTTTTCCGTGCAGTGGACATGCTGTTTCGCTATTTGGGTGGCACATTCGGGTCGAGGAGTCGTTGGTTGGTTGGATTGGGGTGTCGTTGGATGGATGGAGGTTTAGAGGCTTGGAGTGTTTGGGAATTTGGGTGTCATGCGATGAGCCAAAGGGAGGATGGAGGATGTCGGTCCACCACTGTGTCCAATTACTGACGATCCATTCCTCAGGATTCAAACTTCCAACGTTTCGTCGAGGTCGGACGAGGTATGTCAGACTCACAATCTCACTAACAACTACTCTTTCGCATGCTCAAAAACGAACGTCAGTTGTCCTCCTCAACTCCGGCCCCTCAGCAGGAAAAATCGCCGTCATCGCCGAAATCATCGACCACAACCGGGTAAGCAATCATCGACCAATCTCTTTTTGCGCGCGGAGCTCATCTCAATCCTCTCGATCCGTACATCCACTTAGGCAATAATTGACGGACCCACCACCTCGGTCCCCCGCCAATCCTTCCCTTATCGCCACCTCAGCCTCACCCCTCTTCGCCTCACCAACCTCCCCCGTGCTGCTGGTTCTGGCGTCATCCGCAAACAGCTCGAAAAGGAGAGTACTGTTACCAAGTGGGAAAACTCGTCATGGGCGAAGAAGCGTGCGGCTGCCCAGAAACGGCGATCATTGAATGACTTTGCAAGATTCGAAGTCATGTTGGCAAAGAAGGCCAGAAGGGACGTCGTGCGGAAGGCTCTAGCCAAGGCATGAACGTAATACGATGCAGGGTTTGGATCAGACCGTGGGGAGGATACGTAAAATGATTGGTGGTCGAGGGGGGGACGGTGTTGCGCGACGACTCATCAACGAACGTCACACTTACCTTGATCGCTGTGCTGCATGTTTCTCATTTTTTTCTCTACTGCATTATTATGCCCAACATGCAACATGCCAACCCGGTTTGCTGAAGTGATTGTTTCCAGCTTCTATCGTTGAGTTACCAGTAAGCGTATCGATCTCCGATGCTAACGCTCTCACTACTAATGGTCTCAGACTCATCCAGAGTCCCAGAACGGGCTTTTACGACAGTGATTATTGACCCTAGCCAGTGTAACAAAGTGAATGGTGAACGCGTTCTCATTACCGAGGGTTTTTGGGATCGACTAGGCCCTCTCCTTCGCCGACACCAGGGACAACAAGAACAAGTACTGATGCGTCGCGATCGCCAAGGTGACGTGTACTAAGTACATTGGTGCGATAGTGGCGTCTGCCAACTCCACACATACCAAGAAACATTATCTAATTACATAGTTTGTGGGAAAGTCGTTCCCGGCAGTAACCAGAAGACGTCGGACGTCGTTGCGGATATCATTCGATATCATATCGGTGGGTCTTCAACAGTCTGAATAACTCCGAGCACTTGGCGGATATCCTTGAGGTTGCACTGCCGCCCGTGCAACATGTCAATGAGCGGCCCTGCAGTAGCTAGAAAGATGTGCGAAGGGACGGACGTCGGTGTACTATGATAATCGTACTATGGGTGAGTCATATGAAACGATTTGAATAACTGGGCCGACTTGACCGTCGATATCCTTGCTGAGGTTCAAGTCGACCGCTGCCGCAATACGCGTTAGGACCGGAAAGTACTTGAACCAGCCCGTTCAGGATGATGATCAGCAAGCTTGGCAATGTCTTTGATACCTTCAAGTTGGCGAAGACTGAGATGCTCACAGGCATCAACTTGATCGTGGCGTCGTTTCACAGGTCAGCATGTATTTCCATAGCCTAGAGCGACAACGTTCTGGCTTGGAGCTTCGCCGTACCTCAGCCCGTCTCGAATACCTCGTCAACACGATCGAAGGCAGTCGTCAACCACTAACCAGACAGAATGGGGATGATGAGTTTCCGGAGGAATATGACAAGGTAATATTAACACTGCTGGGGTGCATCTTCACCCTATCGAACTATTCGCTCGGAATTGACCGTGGAGGCGGTGACTCCTTCGTCCCTATTTCTTTATCGATCTTTTTTTTCGGGATCGTGAACCCGTCGTTATGTAGTCTTCTGAAACGGGTAGAGATAACGACGCGGATGGGATTACAGCGCTCCCTGGGAGATCGGACGTGGTGTCGGGATGAGACCACTACGGAAATCAGAAGGATGAATGAAGACGGATGTCGATGGATACCTGGGAACGGTGAGTTTCTTTTGTCGCCTTGCCTCATCTGGTGAGATGTTGGAGTGTCATAAGTACTGACATAGATCTGCGTCGAAGGTCAGAGCACAAGCACTGGATGAGATTCGAGTGTGTGTCATTTTCTGTCGTGGATGTCATGGGGCAGCGTCGTGCGAACATGACGTTTCTGATGCTGGACCCTGAGTAGGGCCAACACGGAGAAATTTCGAAGTATTGACAATGAGGATATGGGACATAAATGGTCAAGGTGCGTTCTATGTGCCTCTATGTTGCATTGTGCTTTGCATCTTATCGAAAAACGAATGGACTATTCCAGCTCTCAATGCTCGAGCTCACAATGATTACCCCCTTGGCGAGAAGTGGTCAAAGTGAGCATGTCCGTTTCATTTTACGCACACCACGGACTTGAATACTGATCCAATACGAATCGCTAGAACGATTTCTGACGATGCACCCGGTTGTCATAAAGCTGAGCAGGCCGAGGCAGAAGCTGCTGTTCCGATGATACGCCTTGCTCACCTCTGTTAATGATCCGCTGTGACGTTGAAAGCTAATGGGTTCAACGCACCGCTTCCCAGTCCGGCACGGAGAGCTCCGATACCCCGTCACCACGTCCGGAAATGATACACAAAGCCAGAGCGCGAGGCAGGTTACACCATGACATTGACCAAACTCATCGAGTGCTTGGCACCTGACATACAGCGTACGAAGCCCCGCGAGTCCTCACCGGTAGTGAAGGATTGATATCTGCGGTGACAGTTTCCGACCAGGATGTATTTGATGCATCCGTACCTGGAGGGCTCTAGATTTCGAGGTAGGCTTCTATCTAGTCTTGCCATTGCTTTCCAGCTCATCTCATCGTTATATCCTAGCTCTACCCACTCATTCAAACGATGGGTTGTTCGAGAGGGCGGTGGGTCTTGCTGCTGGTGGCCACATGTACATTGTTGTACAGCTTACCAGTAGGCGAAGAGACTGGCGTTGGCTAACATGTTGCCTTAGTGCACAGAGAATATACGCCGACACTCAATCCCCAAGGGTAAGTACTGGTCCGTGTGTGTTCATAGATGTACGACGAAGAGAAGGCCATCGACTCCACGTTCACATAATCGCCCCCGAAACATGGGAGGTGCGTACAGCCCATTCGTCGGTGACATCAACATGCATATTCAGACCATACTCGCATACCGCCTACAGCGCATGCCTCTGTACAGCTATGATAGCCCGTATGTCATGCCCCGCCGAACGCGCAACACGCGCATCGATCGAGTGGTGGGCATGAAAGATAGCCAGACAGCCAGACGGACAGACGCCGGAGTTTCGAATCCCCTGGCTTTCTGGACATTTCTAGATCTGCTTCCATCCTATTAACAACTGGTCTACTCCAGCATAGCCCAATTGATCCGTGATAGCCAGCTGCTCTAGCGTCTAAGACTAGCGGTTACACACCTACCAATATTAGGACTAGCTAGCATTGAGCTAGCATTTCATTCGATGCAATCATTCGATGCAATCTAGCACTTCCGACCGAAATGCTAGCGTGTTTTAAACGAGTAAGGTTCATTCCAGACACCAGTCGTGCCGGCAGTCATTCAACGCTTACTGGGTCAACCTCAGAGTTGTGCCAGCGAATGCAAAGATCTCATCGACGAAAACGTGGAGATAGACCACCACTTATGTAATTTATTGACTCCATGACTCTGATCATCTATCGTCTGCGCAAAGTGCAGATTTCCTGGTTCATAGTCACTTAGGCCTCTCGTACCATATACTACCATACACGGATTCCGGCGAACAGTTGACTTGGGGCGAACGATGGCTAGTAGTACTGGTCTGGGCACAAGTCTCGGCGTCGACGAAGTAAGGTCCAGTTTAGACATTGACTCGGAGTCTATGCACCAGCCCCTTCAAGTGAGGCATTGGTGTTGGTACACATGACCAAAGTTGGTGCTGCGGCCTGAAGCCTAGGCCATGCGGAGGGCTGAGGGCTATATGTGCTCCACCGGCTTCCTGTGGATCGCAACATTGCAACCATGGCCCCCACTTACCCTCCTCCTGACTGCCCATCGCAGATCGTTGATGTCGTTGTTTTTGTGTCACCGCCTAATGGCTCAGGCGAGACCGCGGTCCATATTAAAGCTCTTCACATTCCACTGCAGTTCGACGAGGTCGCCAAAAAGTTGATCGAGGCAGGTAAGCATACAACTCGTATGGGTACTACGCAAAAATGAGAGGATTCATGCATCCAACAGGATACCCCGAGCCCACCACTCTGGTCTCGAGACGCCCAGGCCACGACACTGTTACACTCACCGATGGTCCTTCGGGTTGCACTCCCGATGGAAAATGGCAGGTCAACATGTACGTCTCCGCGTGGTGCATAACATTTCTAGTAGGATTGCAACTCATAATGTATATGGAACTACCATCATAGGGACCAACCGCTCTTGCATTTCTACCACAAAGTACTCCTTGCCAGCGGTGCAGAGCCCCCTTATGTCAGCAAGGTACAGCTGGTCGAGGATAGTAACGCTGCCCGGGTCAGTGGTGTGGAGATTCGATTCCATAGGTGCGTTGGCTCCATCGCTTTGATGCCAGGTGGTCATAGAATGGACTTTGTAGAACTATTCGAGTCCCAGGTATGTAAATTATTCCCCTCAGTGTACGCTGGCTGGGGTTCATTGCTGCCAGATAACGAAAAAATCCATGCCCTTCCTCCAGACATGGGTGCATTCGAACTCTTGTGAGACGTCTACGTTTCCCTACACTCTTGAAACTTATCCGCGTGTGTTCACTTAGTAACGTCGGAGAAGCATCCGCCACCCTTCCTAAATCCGTGCTTGCTAAAGGCGGGGCGTTCATCGTGCGCACTGCTACTTCCTCTTCATTTCCTGTTCTGACGTGCTACAGAGCATGTACCAGCGTGAAGCGATGTGGATGTCCTTCGGGCATTGGGGTGGGCACTTGGGACCCGTTGCTGTGAAGGTTTCCGTAGGAGGAGTGAATGCACTGACGGGTCTTCCACAGAACGCGAGTACGGAAGGAAAGCAGGATTACATACCAATTAATAAGGAAAATGGGCAGTTGTGAGCTTTTTCCCATTCTTCGCCAACGAAGAGTTCAGCGTTACGTACCTTCAACTCAGGTGGCTGGTATGTACATGGCTCTCTATAACACATGTCAGGACTGATGCCTCGTGTTCGCTATAGGATGGAATTTCAACTTCACCTGGTGTTGTACGCCGTACGCTGTGTTTATCAGTTACCTCGTCATCTCCACTGGACAACCATTTTTCCGTTAGAATTCGTTGCGATGCCTCTGGGCAAAGGATACACCGTGGAGGGTCAAGTGACCGGAACAGACGTGCGCTTTCTTCTCTTCGTCCGACTATGGCTTATGGCGTTCCAGGATGTCGGCGGAATCCAGATCGATGTATTCCCGAAGTACGATACCACAAGAATCAGGTTCGCACATCTGGGGCGGGATGTTAGCATGTACAAAACCGCACGCCAACTTGGGCTGAGGGCGGGAGAATCCATTCAGATGAGGCCATACCGGTAAGTTTGGATGTTCTGATGCTTGTCTCGACTCGCTGACGATGTGACTCAGTTGGTCCATTATACTGACAAAAGGGTCGAGCTCGAGCTCGAGCTTTGTTGTGAGTCCAAAACTGTCAACGATTGAGCTTACAGCGAATGATAGAGGTAGGTGCCTAGTTCTATGATGCTCATCTTCGGCCTTTCACCATATCAGATGCAATTTTGATCTTCGTGAAGACGCTCACTGGAAAAACTGTGGAGGTCGTATGCAGATCAGATGACACCATGGATAACGTCAAAGCGCAGATCCAAGACTTGGAAGGGATACCCGCTGATCAACAGAGACTCATCTTTGCAGGGAAACAGCTCGAGGACGGTCGTACGCTGTCTGGTGAGACTCTGCTGTGTTGTATCGTCATTGCTATCGCTGACCCCCTGCTCGTGTGAAGATTATAATATTCGCAAAGAATCTACGTTGCACCTACCCCTTCGCACACGGGGTGGAGGAAACGCGGACAAGGAAGCTGGTTTTGCAGCAGGGGGAAGAATTTCGCAGAAGATCAATCGTGATCCCCTCCCGACCACAGCGTACGACCACGACAGGGTTCAGCGCTTCCACGTCAGCGTCATCAACGCAGCATACTTCCCCAAGATCACAGGGATCCCGAAGCCACCGTCGCCAATCACACCCCAAACATACCTTGAGCTTAAACTCCCATGGTTCAAACTCTATGACGAGGACATTCCGTCGGCCAATAACATATCTTCGCCTACCCCCCTTACCGAAGTACAGTCTATTGCGCAGGTCGACGCTGCTCGTGCATCAACGAACAGTAGGTTGGTGACGCTTTGGAGGCGGTTTATAGCTGGGAGGCTCATGCCAGGCAAGGACGATGGGGACGGAGTAGAGGCGTTGTCTTTGGACGAGAGGATTAAGAAATTGCGGGCAGGTGTGGAGTCGGGTACCGTCTATTCGTTCAGGTTGAGAGATCATGCGACAAGTGCACTGTGCGGTGAGACGGAGCTTGAAGGTTCTGTTTCTTTTCATCAAAGTTGATGACACTCCTGTAAATGGTGATTTGGTTGCAGATAGAAATTGACCTTGTAGTATCATGGCCCGAAGCAACGATTCACGAGATATATAGAACCGTTGCCAGTGTGAAACTAGTCCTTGTTGAACGAAGATGGCTCGACGCCTGAAAAAAAGTAATGATCACGCATGTAGACCTTCAAGGTGATCACAAAGGACCGCCAAACCGCGAGCGACGTCCTGGTCCCCGCCATAACAGAACCACTTGACCTCGGCTAGGTATACGATGAACTTGCAGATCAGTCAACAATTTCAAGGATGGTCGGAGTATTGGTACTTGGGGTCCGTGTGCAGACTCAAGTCCCGAGTCGAACCTACTCACCTGCATTCCCGATAACTTCCGCTCGATGACTCCCATACCCGAAGGAGCGGTCCTTTCGTCGTGTTCTGTGTATAGGAAACCTGCCAACAAGAGATCCCCTGTTACATAGCGGTGTTTACGACTTCCTAATGGTTCGAGTGATAAGTAAAGTATCTGCCAGACGACCAAAATGACTGGGAGGTATCAAATGAACGTTGCACCATGGGTACTACGGCTGCTTTTTCACCTCGGGAGGTAGGCCGCTCCGGGACTGAGAGGCTGAGTGTTTATGAGCCAGAACCATACACGCTCTTAGCAGTTGGCGCTTTGAAGGGGTGGCACTCGGTATTGAATACATCTGAGAATATAAGATCAGTCAGGCCCTTGTATCACCACTGGGATACTCACAGTCATCAAGGGAGATGTGCTCGGGGTCATCAAAGGTCAGGTAGCTATGGAAGAGTATTAGCCGAGTAAAAACTGACAGCATGGAGCGAGCGGACATACAGGTATTTGAGGACCTCAGCGAACCAGAAACTCTCCATATCATCAATCTTGGTCGACTCAGTGTTGTCAACGTCGTCAATGCCAGTGTACGCGACTGTAGTGGTCAGGTACTGCTGGAAGCTCTTGATAGCACTGGCGGCGTTATCAAGGTATTTGGTATCGCCAGTAACACGCCACGCGTAGAAGTTAGACTCGAGAACCTCAGGACGGAGGATGTAATCAGGAGCAGTGATGTAGAAACCGTGCTCGTTGTAGAACTGAAGTTGCTCCTCATCGGGTGCAGAGCCGCCGGTGTAATTGCCGTCGCTGGAAATATAAGCAAACTCTTCGGGCCCAATGCCAGTGCTGCCGGCTTGTGAGTAACCATCACAGAACACGTCGGATAAACACGCACGCAGTACTAGCATAGGTGTTCCAGCATGCATCGGTGAGCTGAAGGCCGATATTAACCAGGGTATCATTGTTAGTAAGTTTCCCACCTGCAAAAGCGTGAGTTCAACCCGAGGTGGTAATCACTCGCAAATTACCGAGAATCCAATTGCCACCATAGAAACATGCCAAGTGCGAACCAACATGGCGGATGGCCTTGTTCTCATCGTAGTCGGCGAGGTAGAGCCAGTCACCCACAGTAGAATTCTGAAAACGCAGCATCAGAAGGAGAGCTTGTAAAGTGTCTGTCTGCACCATACCCTCAAGAGCTCCTTGATTGAGGTATCGACAGCAGTGACCCATGCGTCAGCATACGAGTTGTCATCAGTGTTTGTGAGACGAGGGTACTTGATCAAATATTCAAAGTATGAGTCGGACCCTCCACCCCAAGTCTACAGTCACTGAGAAACTAGAACGAGCTCAGAAAGCGATCAACTTGCCACATAGCTGTCAACAGTATTCCCAGTGGCAGGATCAATGCCTTGTCCAGGCATGCCGGGAAGTGGCGATGGCTACAGAGTTATGGTATTGTTAGAACTATAGGCGAACTAAAGCGGCAACAATTACCATGTTGATCATGTGCTGCACGGACTTCTCAGCAAGCTGACGGTAGGTGTCATTTTTGGTGTACAAGCTGGGCGGTGGTCAGACTTCGACGATGAAAAGGCATTTCACCTTTACCTCAGACGATTCCACTCCAAGGTGAGCTGGATGCGGTAGTTGAGATGAATTATTTTCACCCAAGGTTCTGAGGGACCAACTTACAGTACCAGCTTCAGCGATGTTGGACTGAGTCCATTAGTAAGTCAGGAACCAGAAAGGTTCTCCAAACTTACAGTTGCGATAGTAGGTTCGTGTCCAGTGAAATTGATGTATCCAAAAGGAATAGCGTTGTTCTATGCATTTAAGCACACCTTCGGGACACTGGGGAAAAAAC
Organism: Paxillus ammoniavirescens; assembly: GCA_014904835.1. Lineage (NCBI taxonomy): Eukaryota > Fungi > Basidiomycota > Agaricomycetes > Boletales > Paxillaceae > Paxillus > Paxillus ammoniavirescens. The sequence goes on from MU121025.1 coordinate 54,572, forward strand.
AGCCTACCCCCACCCAAGCATATGCCATTTGCTGGGCAGCTTGTTCGGCCTTGTCAACCAGGACATCGTATTGATACCCGGACAGCTCGTAGGCACTCAAAAAGCCTCCAACGTAACGAATGGTAGTTTCGAAAAGACTGGGAATGTATCTGAGCGCGATATACTCAGGATTCAATGCAGTAGAGTTTTACCTGACGGTGTCGTCGGTTTTTGATTTGCTAAAGTCCACAGTTGCCGTGTAATTGACCGCTGCGTCAAACCAGTCGTCAAAACCCATGATCCACTATAAAGTCAGGCAAAATCAGATTACCTTTGAAGCCTTCAACGCGATAACACATACCATAGTACTCATGGCGTCGGCAATGGACGCGCCCCAACCGTTTCGTCCATCAGTATACGACTCTGATACAGGCAGGAGATCGTCGTGACCCCAGGCATACTTCCTAGATGGCGCAGCTCATTAGCTCAGATCACGCGTTGTAGCCCGAACCTTGCGTACATGTATGCCTCGTATGAATTGACGAAAATATCCACGACAGCTTCGCGTTGGGTGTCGGCACCCTCTGGGAGCGTCAGGTTCTGCTTCTGTACGGTTTCGCCATGGACGACAGCAGCGACGACGGCAAATATCAACCAACGCTGGGGGTTTACCATGGTGGTTCTAACGAATGCGGAGAGGAAGGTCACGAAAGTTGCATTGACGAAACTTTATGATGGATGATTGTTTGGAGCAGCTTGTCATCTTCGGTTCGACTTCTCCGCATGTGTTTGAGGGGACATTAAACGTGACGTGGAACGCGTGAGTCGCCAGCGGACCGGGGACGCTTCGTTGCCTTCCCACTAACTTCAGGTGGTTGGGAGCGGTCTCGACTTACTTGAGGTCTGACGATGGCACTGCTCAAATGATGCGTGTCAGCAGCGTCCCAACACCAGGTTCATAATGGATTATGATGGCGAACGAAGTCACGATGGTCCTTCTTTTTCCCCACTCAAGTTCCCTTATGTCCGACAATTAATGTTGATTGACCCTGCAGGTGAACCCACGTAGCTTCGTTGGAACCAAGTGTCGACACTGACGTGTCCGCCGAAGATGCAAAAACTTGTGTAGCCATTGGGTCACAAAAGTCGGAAGTTTAATAAAATCAGAAGTATATAGGTATCACCAAATGTTGTT